>SKCR01005319.1:0-25890 GCA_019454045.1 Zanthoxylum bungeanum | reverse complement strand
TTCCGCATTATCGATGTCCAGTCTCGATAATACTACGACTAGGGATATTTAATGATTAAACCTTTGGGGACTGATACTGTCTCATATCATTCTCAGTCCAGGTACTAATCATATGGACTTTCGCCATTTATAAGTCAAAGTAAATAATATTACAAAACGGCAAAAGGCAATTTCATTATCACATAGTTAATTTTGTACAATAATACAATATCATTTACAAACAGTGACGCTATGGGACATAATGTCTAACAGAGAGGTCCATATGATTAGTTCCTGGATTGAGATGATATGAGACAGTATCAATCCCCGAAGGATTAATCATTAAATATCCCTAGCCGAAGTATTATCGAGACTGGACATCGATAATGTGGAATAGGCTAGTATTGCACTTGTGCGCGTTGTGAGGGCACAACGGCATAGTTCTCATATATTAAGTATTGGATACTTATGCAAGTGCGATAGGAGGTTGTGTTTCACCGATGGTACGGGAAACAGCTTCGCTCTGGATAGACCCCTCGGAATCCCATTGGTATTATGACTATGTGTCTATGGGAGGCCGAAATCGAGGTAGGTGTGTATAGTCTTACCTGAGACTTGCATCGTTAATACTTGCGATAATCGGTAGACTCTGGTCTTGGTGGTACATGGCTTTAACCGGTTCTGTGTACACCGCTTCTGGGTTTATCAGAGAGTCGTAGTGTATTGGGTGTGATGTCGAGACGGAAGTGTCACTTCAGTCATATTGAGTGATGTCACGCAGGATACGGTACTAGTGCTCTTGAGTGTTGCGCAACCAATCGGGTATTGTGACCAGGTCATGTATATCCGATTATAGAGACTATGTTACCAGACATCCGACATGTGCTTCGGACGGGGCAGACACTTATCCAGCCCCAGCCCTAGCACGTGATTATCCGATACTGGGCCGATATACACAATACTACGGTATACTACTCTTGATACAATCTATATATTCCTGTAAGAATATTTCTGGAGAATTGGGTAGGCATGGCGCTTTGCTAGAAGCCAACCTTGTCTTGTAAATCGATATAAACGTAGTTACGAGCGTGTACTTACGTGTTCGGACAGTCCGACGATCGTATTTACTGCCAACATATCCGGAGATCTCATGGGTCGGTTCCTGAAGATTCACCGATGACGTATTACTCGCACTTTGATTAATCTGGGATTAATTAGAAGAGAGAGATAGAATTAATCTGGGATTAATTCGATGAGAGAGAAAATTAATCTGGGATTAATTACGGAGATATTTTATCTCGGATAAATATCGTTAAAGAGAGAGAACGATTAATTTGGAATTAATCGATAAAATTAATATATTTGATATATTAATCGAAATTGGATTTCGACGCGGAATTAAAATTAGATTTTAATTCGGGCGAACGAGTTAATTTAGAATTAATTCGTTAGCGACATGAATAGTGAATTCGCTAGGCGTAATCACTTAATTACGACGCGACGGAAAATTCATTAATTTGGAATTAGCGAACCCGAGCCCGAGAGTGATTGCGAGCGCATTCGCATTTCGAATTCGAGCGCGGCACGCGAGTCACATCAAGCGTCAAATCGCTAGTCGCGTCAATCGTCAAATTAATTGTCACTTTGAGTGATGTGACTTGACAATATGTCACTTTATTAAAGTGAATAGATGTGATGTGACTTAAAGTTAAAAGTTGAAATGATGAAAAAGCTTTATTGGTTTTAACTTTTGACTTTTGAATTAAAAGATAAAATATATATGTTTTATTTATTTTACTTGGTAAATGAAATAAAAAGGATATATATTAAAAATCTTTTTCTCTCTCCCTCCCACATGCAACATTCACGGTTTCTCTCATCTCCCTCTCTTTTTTTTTCTTCATCTCCTTCACGCATGGTGCGATTTCTTCTCTTATTTTTCTGGTTTCACCGAAAATTTAAGAAGCAAAATGGAAGATGATAAGTGCTAGCACACACCTTGAGTGATACAAAGGTGATAGGGAAGTGAGTTTGTGAGCATGGAATCTCAAAGCTTGGAGCTTCAATGGAGTTCATGCATGGCCGATTCTTGGAGGTTCAAAGAGTACTAAAATCGCACAGCCCACTGCAAGGAGGAGCCACTGCCGAGCTCAATGGAGGACGAAAATGGATTGTCTTCTTCATTTCATCAAAACCGAAATTCAATGTGAGTATATTCCGCACTCCTTTGATGTGTTCATATGTGGTTTTTTATGCATGTTTTGTGATCCTTGGGACTTTGATTGAAAACTTTCAAGTCCGATTCCTGCGGCTTTCACAATTAAAGAGGTAGTGTCTACATGCAAAAATGCAGTGCCTACAGTCGCCCCCACTTTTTTGGGACTTATGCAGTGTGTGACAATGACAATCCTATCAAAGTACGTGCAATTCATTTTTACTTACCTGGCTCACCAATTGTCACCTTGTTTGCCTGTTGCTCTGAACTGAATTTGATGATGTGCCATTTCTGGTGTGCTAAACCCCGTACCTAGGGTGTCGCGGTTGCGTCTCCGTACCTAGAGTGTTGCAGTTGTGTCTGAGTGTCGTACCTGGCGTGCTAAACCCCGTACCTAGGGTGTCGCGGTTACGTCTCCATACTTAGAGTGTCGCAGTTGTGTCTGACTGTCGTACCTGGCATGCTAAACCCCGTACCTAGGGTGTCGTGGTTGCGTCTCCATACCCAGAGTGTCGCAGTTGTGTCTGAGTGCCATACCTGGCGTGCTAAACCTCGTACCTAGGGTGTCGCGGTAGTCCATAATAGTCCATATGTCGTACCTGGTGCGCTTAACCCCGTACCTAGGGTGTCTCGTTAGTCTATAATATTCCACATACCATACCTGGCGTGCTAAACCCCGTACCTAGGGTGTCGCGATAGTCCACAATAGTCCGCATGCCGTACTTGGCGTTCTAAACCTCGTACCTAGGGTGTCGCGGTAGTCCACAATAGTCCACATGCCGTACCTGGCATGCTAAACCCCGTACCTAGGGCGTCGCGGTAGTCCACAATAGTCCACATGCCGTACCTATCGTGCTAAACATCGTACCTAGGGCATCGCGGTAGTCCACAATAGTCCACATGCCAGACCTGGCATGCTAAACCCCGTACCTAGGCTGTCATGGTAGTCCATAATGGTCCACATGCCATACCTGGCGTGCTAAACCTCGTACCTAGGGTGTCGCGGTAGTCCACAATAGTCCACATGCCGTACCTGGCAAGCTAAACCTCATACCCAAGGTGTCACTGCAATATCTCCATACCCGGAGTGCCGTACCTGGCAAACTAAACCTCATACCCAAGGTGTCGCTGAAATATCTCCACACCCGGAGTGCCATACCTGGCAAGCTAAACCCCATACCCGAGGCATCGCTGAAATATCTCCATACCCTGAGTGTCGTACCTGGCAAAACTAATACTAATGATGATGTGGGCCTCGCCCTCAGAGTGCCATACCCGGTAAGACTAACACTGATAATGATGTGGGCCTCGCCCTGGGAGTGCCATACCTGGCAAGACTGAAACTGATAATGTGATAGTTCGTTCTCGAACCATACTGTGAGGTGGTCCATTCTCGAACCGTGCTCCATTCTCGGAGTGCCATTTTCGGCAAGTTAAACCTCATTTCCGAGGCGTCACTGATGTGATGATTGTCCATTTTCGAACTGTGCTCTATTTTTGGAGCGCCATTTCCGCCATCTGATGTGATAGTGGTCCATTTCCGGACCGTGCTCCATTTTCGGAGTGCCATTTTTTCCGAGTGATAGTGGTCCATTTCCGAACCGTGCTCCATTTTCGGAGTGCCATTTTCAGCGAGCTGATGACGTGTGGTGGTCCATTTCCGAACCGTGCTCCATTTTCGGAGTGCCATTCCCGGCTTGTTCATTCTTGAACTATGCTGAGTGTGTGTCTCCATACCTGGAGTGTTGATGATGCAGTGGGCCATCGACCCTGGGACGCATCCCAAAACTGCAACCGACAACGGGGGTCCTTGACCCTGGGACGCATCCCAATACCGCTGACAATGTAGGCCTCGCCCTCAAATGGATGATGTAGTGGGTCCTCGACCCTGGGACACATCCCTGAACTACAATTGATGATGCAGTGGGCCCTCGACCCTGGGACGCATCCCGGAACTGCAACCGACAATGGGAGCCCTCGACCCTGGGATGCATCCCAATACCACTGAAAATATGGGCCTCGCCCTCAAACTGATACTGATGTGGGCCTCGCCCCCAGATTGACACTGATGTGGGCCTCGCCCCAAACTGATATGGGTGTGGGCTTCACCCCAGATTGATTCTGATGTGGGCTTCGCCCCAAACTGATATTGGCCTCGCCCCAAACTGATACAAATATGGGCCTCGCCCCAAACTGATAATGACGTGGGCCTCGCCCTCAACTGATTTGGGCCTCGCCCTAGGACACATCCCCAAAACTGATGTTCATGTAGGCCTCGGCCCTGGGACTCATCCCCAAAACTAATGCTGATGTGGGATTTGGCCCTGGGACTCATCCCCAAAACTGAGGCTTATGTGGACCTCGGCCCTGAACTGATACTGATGTGGACCTCGACCCTGGGACTCATCCCCAAAACTGCTGATGTGGGCCTTGACCCTGGGACTTATCCCAAAAACTGATACTGACGTTGGCCTCAACCCTGGGATTCATTCCTGAATCTACTGACAAAGTGGGTGTCGACCTTGGGATCCATTCCCGAAGCTGCTAGTAAGGTGGGCCTCTGCCCTGGGATTCATTCCAAAACTCTGACAATGTGGGCCTCGAACCTGGGATTCATTCAAAAACTCTGACTGATGTGGGCCTCGACCCTAGGATTCATTCCCGGATTCATTCCAAAACTCTGCTGATGTGGGCCTCGACCCTGAGATTCATTCCCGGATTCATTCCAAAACTCTGACGATGTGGGCCTCGACCTTGGGATTCATTCCCCAAACTGCTGATAGTGTGGACCACGGCGCTGGGATTCATTCCCGTAACTGATGATGCTATGTTGCTGTTTCTAGTTGGCTTGCATTTGATGCTTTCTCATTTTCTTTAAAACCTGTGAACAAAAACAAGACAAAGATTGCGTGTATATGACGTGTATGCATGCATGCATGAATGTGTTTCCTATTCTGATGGGTTAGGTCTTCCTTGTGCTCCTTGGTGCTTCTTCGCTTACAAATGTCTCTGGTCGCCCCTGGGTCTGCTTATAATTTCCTTCTGCCGGTTCTTTTCCTGTGATTGGTTGGTTCTCTTTTGTCTCATGGCTCAAGATCTCGTTGTGTCCCTTATTTGTGAGGTGGTAGACTGGTCGCCCCAAGTCTTGATTTAGCTTTCTGCTTTTCGCTGTTTACACTTGGTCAAGATGAATCACATGGTGGGGCCTTCCATATCATCATACTATATTACATGCTATGAAATAGTCCCCATAGTTATACATATCATTGTCCTCAAAGAATGCCCAGTATTGAATCCAGAGAACCTTCAAAGCATTCAACGCAACTCAAATCCAAGTCTTTGAATAAATGATCTAAGTCAGACTCAAAGTGTGTGTGTGTAAAGGTTCGTTCACAGCTTGATCCTTAAGTAAGCCGACTAAATGATTTCGTTTCAAAAATCGTGATCGATGGGTCAAACCAACCTAGATGTTTCAATTATGCCTGCAGTTGCTTTTCTGTGCTCAATGTTGTATGGTTTTCTTCTTTTCCTTTATCTCTTTTTTTTTTTTTTTTTTTTTTTTTTTTTTTCTTTTTTTTTCCTTTCTTTTATTTTTCCAACACACCTACCCTTTAAGGTAGCATTTCTCCTCATGGTGGTCCTAATACTCGCCCATGGGTAGCTTCACGCTTATTGGTTATAGGTGGTTCAATTCTTTTCTTTAGAGACTTTTCTTTCATTTCCAACCATACCACACATCATAACATAAGCAAATCAAGATAGAAATCTAAGCAAACGGTCATTCACCGACCTGGAATTTCTTCAACTAGTCACCTTGCCAACTACTCAGGTGTTCTCCACTAAGAACCTATAGTGAAGTGCTTACGAGTCTAACATAGATCAATCATTCAAAGTATCAGATAAAAGTACATCAAGAGTTTATCATTTCTAAGATTTCTCCCTAAAGCAAACGATTTCATCATTGGACTTATGTCTAACTATCAAGGACTAAAAACAAACAACAATTTTTTTTTTTCTTTTTTTTTGGGCCCACCATGGTCTTTCTATCCTTGCCGTAAAATTTACTGTTTCTCGACTTTCTTTTCCTGATATCCATGTTTGCTAAACTCTTTTTGACAAATCTTTCTTTCTTCTCTAACCCAACTGATATCTATAATGGCTTTTAAGATACAGGGGTTAACATCATGCATGTATGCATGAGATGCAAGAGATGCATGCAATGCATGGAATATATAAGTCGGCCCATTATCATTTTAAAGCATTCAATTATACTATTGCGCGGTGCAAACTTGTCCCAGTTGAAAAGGCCCAACAAGTTTACACTTTGCGATAACATGGCTAAACAACTTCAAATGATACGAGGCCCAAACACAAAATGGCCCATCGGCATTTTAGAAGCTTTTGGCCCAATTGCCATAAAACACAGACTCGTCCCAGTTTAAATGGCCCAACAAGCCCATACCTCATGACAAAAAGTCCAACTGAATCCAAATGACGATGGTCCTAAACGGAAACATAAAGGAATAGTCTCTATTAGTCCTGCAACTACAGGTCACACGCGGGTTTACGGGAGTGCAGACAAAGGCTCTCGCTGACGAAGGATCGCCCACAAATAGGTCTCCCCACTCAAGGGTCCGAGCGACCAAGTGAGCACACCTTTTTTATACACTAAGGTACGTGCCAACGAGTTATGGTGCATGACTGAATGTCAAATGGATTTTCCGTTGTAGATTCCCTAGAGGGAGGGTGGAGCGAACTCTCTTAAATACCCAAGACTCTTAGGCTCTTATCGCTTGGTGACATGAATAAACAACGAGTCCTCCAAATTAGTCCATCAGAGTAAGCTACGAGTACATGATTATCTAGGTGCCTTCACAACTTTTCCTTATAGAAAGGTAGTGAATGAAGGAAGACACCAAACCATTACCAAGCTTTAATATTGCCTTTGATTAAACCCCTTTCAACCCACGGTTAACTAAAGCACAAATCATAATCATTACAAGACATTATTTCGGGGCCAATTCTCTATCCCCAGTGGAGTCGCCAGACTGTAGTGGAGTCAACAATGTCTTGTGCAAAGGTTCTAGGCTCGCGGCCTAGTTGGGAGTACAGAATAGCTCGCGGGGAACTAAACCGGAGAAATAACATGGAGTCGCCACCCAGTATGAACTGAGAAAATGTGATTTAAGCCCGCACTCACCCCTCGCAAGGGAAGACCTCAAACCATTGGGTTCGGAATGGTCCCTTACTTATGCCACTTGTAATGATGTGATTTGTGCAATATCTTAACCGAATCTACGCAACATGCTCAAGAACAACCTATTTCTAGTTCATGTTCATAAAGAAAAATCCTATGTCTAAGTTTGCATGCTTGAAAAGTAAGTTATCACCACGGCAAACACAATAACACACGGCAAACCCATGAACATGCTTCAATCATATAATGCGAAAAATAAATAACAACATAAATATAATGCAAATTCCAAATGCAACATGAAAAATAAATAACTAATCATGCTTAAAAATAAATAACTAAATAACATACTAGACTAAATCATGCTTACAAAAATAAATAACGTACTAGAACCATAATCATGCTCAAATACATGGTTGGATGAAACAAAATACGTGTGTCTCTCAAGTAGTACGTGGCGTTGTATCCCGAGTGCAAACCGCACTACCGTCTATTCGGATTCGGCTACAAAATTTACGTCCGGGTTTCCATCCGATATACCACAAAAGAGAACATGCATTCCGTTAATCCGAAATTCACATCATTCCTCAACAAACGACTCTAATGCGATAATATATTAAAATAAATAAAAGAAATGAAAGACAATAAGTAAAAAGGGTGCCCTCAGGTCTAACCTCTTTTGTCGTCTCTCGAAAGCGCGTTACACGGCCGTCGGAAGGGAGAATGCTCTGCAACTTTTCTGGTTCACTAATCCAACATTTTTCCTCGCTGTTTCGCTGTCTGGGCTGCTGTTTTCACTCTGTTTCCCTGCTGTTTGTGTTGTATTTTCTGTTCACTACTTTTTGTAATTTAGGCTACTGTTTTTGTGGCTTTTTGGACTGGTTTGGGCTGTTTTTTTAGGTGTAGTTTTGGGGGTGTTTTGCGGACTGTTTTGGGTAGTTTATTTGGCAGTTGGTTGGGTAGTCTACGGGTTGTCTTGGGTTTGTTTAATTTGTTACTTATGGCCGTGAGTGGAGTTGGTTAGTGTGTGTCATGAAAGTGTCAATGTGGTGTGCTTGACGTGAAGAAAGTTATGGGCAGTGTGGCGTGAGGCTTTGTTTGTGTGTGCAGGTGGCGTTGAATGGCAAAGATAGGGGCAATGTGGCGTGAGGCTCGTCAGTGTTTAGTTAGGTCAATTAAGGTGGCTTGGCAGTGCGTGAAAGGTATAAGGTTGAGAGAGGTGAGGTGTCGAGAGAGTGAGGAATTCCGGAGTGCCTTTTTTGTTTATTTTGCCGTGAGTCTCTAGGTTAAGATGTGTTGGTGAATGGTTCTTTTTATAGGCAAAGGGATGGGGACTTTCCTTATTTGAGAAGGAGAAGGATTTGTGTATTAAAGTGAATATCTTTTTAATTAGAATGTGATAAGGAAATCTTTTAATTAGGGAAGTGATTTGATTTTAATTTGATTTATTCTTCTTTAGTTAAGAATATGATTGGGTTTATTTAGGCAAGGGATCCATGGGATTTATTTAATTTAGGAAGTAGATTTGGCTTGATTTATGCATGTGTTAAATGTGATTTTTGTTAATTAGGAAGGCTATGTGTGTGACTTTGTGTCAATTCTTGACTTTTCCCTTCCGACGTCCGTTTCCCGCGGCTTTCACAATTAAAGAGGTAGTGTCTCCATACGAGACTCATCATCGGGACTTATAACAAAACTTATGCTGATGATATGGGTCACATCCCTATGACTCATCCCCAAAACTGCTGATGATGTGGGTCGTGGCCCTGGGACTCATCCCCAAAACAGATGCTGATGAGGGCCTCGACCCCGAGACTCATCCCCAAAACTGATATTGATGACATTGTTTTGTTTGCTCTCAACTTGCTTGTACTTCGCCGTTTTCCCTTCTTTTCTTTCGAGACTGTTCATGATGGGTTAGATCCTCATCGTGATCCTTGGCGCCATGTGCCTACACATGTTTCTGATCGCCCCCTGGATCTGCTTTATAGTTTCCTCCCATTGGTTGTCTTTTGGCGACTGTTCGGTTCTTTTTTGTCTGAAACCTGCAAACACAGAACAAACAAAACACAAAAAAGAATGCAAGTAAGTTACGTGTATGCATGCATGCATGGATGAATTCCTTATCCCGTTGGCTTAGGTCCTCTGCCAAGTCTTCTCTTTCTCATGCAAAATATTGCTTCAATCTGTCCACGTTGATCGGCTCACTGAAATCATTCCCTTCCAAATCTGACAGTCACACTGCCCCATTTCCCATTATTTTCTGTACTATATAGGGTCCTTCCCAGTTGGATCTGAACTTGGGCGAGTATTAGGACCACCATGAGGAGAAATGCTACCTTAAAGGGTAGGTGCATTGATAAAAAATGAAAGAGAAAGAAAACCATGTCATATTGAGTACGAGGAAGTAATCGCAGAGCATGGTCAAGACATATCGGTTGGTTAGACCCACTGATCCAATTCTCTGAGATAAAATCATCGAGTTGGCTTACTTAAGGATTAAGCTGCGAAAGAACCTTGGAACACACACACTAGGAGTCTAGTCAAATCATTTATCCAGACTTTCGGATTTGAGTTGTATCAAGTATTTTGAAGGTTCTCTTGTTTCGACGCTAGGCATCCGTTGAGGATGAAAATATGTTTAGCTATCGGGATCATCTCGTGAGAGGTAGTATAGTAGGTGGGTATGTAACATCATATTAGGAGATCTACCTTGACCTAATGAAAGCAGCAAAGAACGGAAGAATGAACCGAGACTGGGGGCGACTAGTCTACCATTTCTCATACAGCACGGTTCGGGAATGAACCATCACATCAGCAATGCCTCGGGGATGAGGTTCAGTATGCCGGAAATGGCACTCCGGGGATGGAGCATGGGTCGAGGCCCATATCAGTATCAGTTTTGGGGATGAGTCCCAGGGTCGAGGCCCACATATCATCAGCAGTTTGGGATATGTCCCAGGGTCAAGACCCACACAATAGTAGCGGTTTAGGATGCGTCCCAGGGTCGAGGCCCACACATCAATAGTAGTTTGGGATGCGTCCCGGGGTCGAGGCCAACACATCATCAGCAGTTTGTGATGCATCTCGGGGTCGAGGCACACACATCATCAGCAGTTTGGGATGCGTCCCGGGGTCGAGGCCCACACATCATCACCAATTTGGGATGTGTCCCAGGGTCGAGGCCCGCACATCATCAGCAGTTTGGGATGCATCCCGGGGTCGAGGCACACACATCATCAGCAGTTTGGGATGCATCCTGGGGTCGAGGCCCACATATCATCAGCAATTTTTGGGATGCGTCCCCGAGTCGAGGCCCACACATCATCAGTAGTTTGGGATGCGTCCCAGGGTCGAGGCCCACACATCATCAGTAGTTTTTGGGATGTGTCCCAGGGTCGAGGCCCATAACTTATCAGCATGGTTCAGGAACAAAGCCCACACTCGGTGGTTCGGGAACAAAGCCCAGAGGTCGAAGCACTTCACCACCATATCAGTTTAGTTCGGTAGTGAATCCTAAAGATCGCAACATCTTACAGGGATAAACCTCAGGGGTTGCAGCACCTCACCACCAGATCAACTCAGTTCGAAGCAACAGGCAAGTCAAGCGGCAGCTGACAAGCCAGGTAAGTGAAAATGCACTGCAGAACTTTGATAGGATTGTCATTGTCACACACTGCATAAGTCCCATCAAAGTGGGGGCGACTGTAGGCACTTCATTTTTGCATATAAGTCCCGATGATGAGCCTCGTATGGAGGCACTACCCTTTAAGTTGCGGAAGTCGTGGGAAACGGACGTCGGAAGGGAAAAGTCAGAAATCAATACCTTGTTGGACTTAATTCATTTGCTTAGCTTCGGGTTTGCTCGTTGGATCTCTGTTTTAAAATTTATCCTGGGCCCAAAACCCTGCGACCTACACCAAGCCAACACACCCAAGCCTACACACCACCAAACCACACACCAAGCCCACCAAAAAGAACAAACCACACTCCCACAAGCCTTCTAATACACGCCCAAGCCCATTCAAACCCATCCAAAATAATAATTAACACATTAAGAACATGTTGAAATCTAAACAAATCACCTTCCCGAATTAAAGAAATCTAATCAAATCACATTCCCAAATTAAAGAAATCAAATCAAATCCCATAAATCCATTTCCTAAACTAAAACAAATCACCTCACTAAATTAGAGATATCCTTTCCTTGTAGCACACTAATTAAGAGATACCCTCCATAATTGCATGATACTTTCCCTACCCATACAAGGACAACCTCAACCCTCTCCTATAAAAGGCACCCAAACCAAGCTCTTAAACCCCTAGACATTCACGCCCAACATAAAGAAAATCCCTCTCCATTGCCGAAACCAGCAGATCCCCATACAGCCCTCCATTGCAGTGAACAACAACCACCAAAATGCCTAGAAATAGTAGCCTAAACCACCACCGAAACTGCCAAGAAACCAGCCCTTATTCACGCCAAACAGCAACAAGAAACCAATCCAACAGCTGCACAAAACAGCCCATGACCTGCACCCATAACACCGAAAAAAACAGTCCCCAAAACTGTACCCTTAACCACCGAAAATAGCCCCCCTGAAACCTCCCTTAATTACCAAAAATATAGCCTAAAACAGTCCCCAACTTACCAAAAACTGCACCCTAAAACAGTCGTTAAATCACGAAAAAAAATTGCACTCTAAATACAACAAAAACAGCAGCAAAAACAATAAAAACAGAGGAAACATCAGCCCAAAATAGTGCAGTGACGAAGGAAAACAAAAAACCAGTGAACCGAAAGAGTTACGGAGCATTAACCCTTCCGACGGTCGTATAACGCACTTCCTAGAGGCGACTTAAAAGGTAAGACCTGAGGGCACCCTTTTATTTATTCCCGGTTATTTTTTAATTATTTATTAGTAATTCTTCACATGCATATAGTTGATTTATGTATATTGTGGCCATGGGATAAATTATTTTGTGCTATCTCTTGTGGTATATCGGATGGACGTAAATTTCGTAGCCGTATCCGATTGGACGGTAGTGCGGTCTGAACTTGGGATACAATTCCACGTACCGCTTGAGAAACGCATATATTTCGTTTCATCTAATCTTGTGTATATTCATTATTTATTAGAAATAGTATGTTATTTTTATACATGATTTAGTTGTTTAGTATGTTATTTTTATGCATGATTTAATTGTTTCTTTCGCATTAGGAGCTTAATTATATCTCTTCAATGTTTATGTTTAGACAATATATTATTTATTTATGTTTCCGTATTCATCAATTTAATGTGTCTATGAGATTATGTATTTGCCGTTATTTTGACTTACTTTTATGCATGCAAACTTAGATATAGGTTATATGCAAACTTAGATATAGGTTGTATGCGAACTTAGATGTAGGTTATCTTGCGTATGTATGTTTCATAGACTTGGTTAGATTATTGCACAAATCCATTCATTACAAGTGGCATAAGTAAGGCACCATTCTGAACCCAACGGTTTGAGGTATTCCCTTGCGAGGGGTGATTACGGCCTTAAATCATTTCCCAGTTTACACTGGGTGGCGACTCCATTTTATTTCTCCGGTTTAGTCCCCTGCGGGCTACTCCGTACTCCCGACCAGGCCGCGAACCTGGAACAACTTTATCGATTTTTGTGTCCTACAGTCTGGCGACTCCACCGGGGATAGAGAAGCCCCGAAATAATGTCTTGTAATGTTTGTGATTTGTGGTTTAATTAACCGTGTCTACCATGGGTTGAAGGGGTTTAATCAAAGGAACAATTAGAGCTAGGTAATGGTTTAGTGTCTTCCTTTATTCACTACTTTTTTAAGGAAAAGCTGTGAAGGCACCTAGATAATCATTTACTCGAAGCTTATCGTGATGGAATAATTTGGAGGACCTATTATTTATTCCTATCACCAAGGCAATAAGAGCCTAAGAGGTTTGGGTATTTAAGAGAGTCCGCTCCACCCTCCCTCTAGGGAATTTTCAATAGGAAATCCATCTGACAGTCAGTCATGCATCACAACTCGTTGGCACGTACCTTTCCGTATAAAAAAGGTGCACTCACTTGGTCGCTCGGACCCTTGAGTGGGGAGACCTAGTTATGGGCAATCCTTCGCCGGCGAGAGCCTTTGTCTATACCCCTATAAACCCGCATATGAACTGTAGTTGTATGACCAATAGAGACTATCCATTTATGCCTATGTTTAGGACTATCGTCATTTGGATTCAGTTGGACCTTCCGTCATGAGTTGTGAACTTGTTGGGCCATTTAAACTGGGACGAGCTCGCCTCTTATGACAATTGGGCCAAAAGCTTCTGAAATGTCGATGAGCCACTTTATGTTTAGACCCCTTATCATTTGAAGTTGTTTTTCCATGTTATCGCAAAAGTGTAAACATGTTAGGCCTTTTTCAACTGGGACAAGTTTGCACCTCGAAATAGTGTGATTGAATGCTTTAAAATGATAATAGGCCGACTTATATATTCCATGTATCGCACGCATACATGCTAACATGCGGTTTTAAAAGACACCATAGATACCCGTTGGGTTAGGGAAGAGGGAAGACTCGTCAAAAGACCGTTAGCGATCATGAGTGAATCAGTTAACGAGGGATCTCGTATGGATCAACTGGAGACTAATCTCACTAAGGTTACCGAGTAGTTGCAATCTTTGACCACCACTATGGCCAGTATGGCTGTGTCCCATGCTTGGGAGGCTCTGAGAATGAGAGGCGTGAGGAACCTCCGAACAGGTTGAGGGATGATATCCATGTTTTTTATGATGACATGGCTGAGTATGTCGCTGAATTGTAGAAACTCCGAGATCAGGTAGAGTCAGTTGCCCGCAAGATGAGGGGTAAGCATGAAGATTTGCTAGACTATGAGGCGATGGATTTTGAGGAGCAGCTGCCGGCTCAGTTCAAGATGCCTGACATAGCTAAGTTCAACGGGAACGAAGATCCGAGGGTCCATCTCCGACAATATGTTTATGTGATGAGTTCAGTGGGTCTGTCAAAGCGTCAGGTTCAGAAGATGTTCGAGATGTCACTTGAAAGGGCACCCGTAGTATGGTACCATGGCCTGGAGAGGAAGGTCAAAGACGATTGGAGGGCATTGGAAGAGGCCTTTCTGAATCAGTATGTCACGGATTTGGAGATCGACTTGTCGCTTCGCGACTTGGAGAATACCAAACAGAAGCCGGAGGAGAGCTTCACGGATTATGTGGACTGCTGGAGAAGCCAGCTTTTGAAAATGCAGATTCGGCCCTCGGAGAAGGACCAGATCAAGATGATTATCAAGGGCACTAAGCCCTCTATTTATGGCAAGTTGAGGAGGATGACCTCTATGATTACTGATTTCCGACAGTTGAGGGAGACTGTCATGGACATTGAGGAGGAAGAAGCTGAGAACAGAAAGTTTTATGGCCTGAACAGGAGCACTATTGGAGGACCATCAGGTGCTAAGCCCGTTTTGCTGAGGTAGCCGCCATCAGAAACCGACATTTTTCCAATCTGGGTAGGCCTTTGTCTAAAGTGCTTGAGAAGTTGAGTAAGAAAACCATGTCATATTGAGTACGAGGAAGTAATCGCAGAGCATGGTCAAGACATCTCGGTTGGTTAGACCCACTGATCCAATTCTCCGAGACAAAATCATCGAGTTGGCTTACTTAAGGATTAAGCTGCGAAAGAACCTTGGAACACACACACTAGGAGTCTAGTCAAATCATTTATCCAGACGGTCGGATTTGAGTTGTATCAAGTATTTTGAAGGTTCTCTTGTTTCGACGCTAGGCATCCGTTGAGGATGAAAATATGTTTAGCTATCGGGATCATCTCGTGAGAGGCAGTATAGTAGGTGGGTATGTAACATCATATTAGGAGATCCACCTTGACCTAATGAAAGCAGCAAAGAACGGAAGAATGAACCGAGACTGGGGGCGACTAGTCTACCATTTCTCAAACAACACGGTTTGGGAATGAACCATCACATCAGCAATGCCTCGGGGATGAAGCATGGGTCGAGGCCCACATAATTATCAGTTTTGGGGATGAGTCCCAGGGTCGAGGCCCACACATCATCAGCAGTTTGGGATGCGTCCCAAGGTCGAGACCCACACATCAATAGCAGTTTGGGATGCGTCCTAGGGTCGAGGCCCACACATCAGTAGCAGTTTGGGATGCGTCCCAGGGTCGAGGCCCACACATCATCAGCTGTTTGGGATGCGTCCCGGGGTTGAGGCCACACATCATCAGTAGTTTGGAATGCGTCCCGGGGTCGAGGCCCACACATCATCAGCAGTTTGGGATGCGTCTCGGGGTCGAGGCCCACACATCATCAGCAATTTGGGATGCGTCCCAGGGTCGAGGCCCACACATCATCAGCAATTTGGGATGCGTCCCGGGGTCGAGGCCCACACATCATCAGTAGTTTTTGGGATGTGTCCCAGGGTCGAGGCCCACACATCATCAGCAGTTTGGGATACGTCCCAGGGTCGAGGCCCGCACATCATCAGTAGTTTTTGGGATGTGTCCCAGGGTCGAGGCCCACAACTTATCAGCACGGTTCGGGAACAAAGCCTACACTCGGTGGTTCGGGAACAAAGCCCATGGGTCGAAGCACCTCACCATAATATCAGTTTAGTTCGGTAGTGATTCCTATAGATCATAGCATCTTGCAGGGATGAACCTCAGGGGTCACAGCACCTCACCACCATATCAACTCAGTTCGAATTAACGCACAAGTCAGGCTGCAGCTGGCAAGCCAGGTAAGTGAAAATGCACTGAATAACTTTGATTGGTTTGTCATTGTCACACACTGCACAAGTCCCATCAAAGTGGGGGCGACTGTAGGCACTTCATTTTTGTATATAAGTCCCCATGATGAGCCTCGTATGGAGGCACTACCCTTTAAGTTGTGGAAGTCGAGGGAAACGGATGTCGGAAGGGAAAAGTCAGAAATTAATACCTTCTTGGACTTAATTCATTTGCTTAGCTTCGGGTTTGCTCGTTGGATCTCTGTTTTAAAATTTATCCTCGGCCCAAAACCCCGCGACCTACACCAAGCCAACACACCCAAGCCCACACACCACCAAACCACACACCAAGCCCACCAAAAAGAACAAACCACATGCCCACAAGCCTTCTAATACACGCCCAAGCCCATTCAGACCCATCCAAAATAATAATTAACACATTAAACACATGTTGAAATCTAAACAAATCACCTTCCTGAATTAAAGAAATCAAATCAAATCACATTCCAAAATTAAAGAAATCAAATCAAATCCCATAAATTCCTTTCCTAAACTAAAACAAATCACCTCCATAAATTAGAGAGATCATTTCCTAATAGCACACTAATTAGGAGATACCTTCCATAATTGCATGATACTTTCCTTACCCATACAAGGACAACCTCAACCCTCTGATATAAAAAGACACCCAAACCAAACTCTTAAACCCCTAGACATTCACGCCCAGCACAAAGAAAATCCCTCTCCATTGCCGAAACTAGCAGATCCCCATACAGCCCTCCATTGCCGTGAACAACAACCACCGAAACTGCCCATAAATAGTTGCCTAAACCACCACCGAAATTGCGAAGAACCCAGCCCTTATTCACACCAAACAGCAACAAGAAACCACTCCAACAGTCGCACAAAATCAGCCCATGACCTGCACCCATAGTCCCCAAAACTGCACCCTTAACCACCGAAAACAGCCCCCTGAAGCCTCATTTAATTACCGAAAATATAGCCTAAAACAGTCCCCAACTTACCAAAAAATGCACCCTAAAACAGTCCCTAAATCATAAAAAAACTGCACTTTAAAAATAGCAAAAACAGCAGTAAAAATAGCAAAAATAGAAGCAAAAAATAGCAAAAACAGCAGCCCAAAATAGAGGAAACAGCAGCCTAAAACAGTGAAGCGACGAAGGAAAATAGAAAACCAGTGAACCAGAAGAGTTGCGGAGCATTAACCCTTCCGACGGCCGTGTAACGCACTTCCTAGAGGCGACTTAAAAGGTAAGACCTGATGGCACCCTTTTATTTATTCCCGTTCATTTTTTAATTATTTATTAGTAATTCTTCGCATGTGTATAGTTGATTTATGTATATTGTGGCCATGGGATGAATGATTTTGTGCTATCTCTCGTGGTATATCAGATGGAAACCCAGACGTAAATTCCGTAGCAGAATCTGAATGGACGGTAGTGCAGTCTGAACTTGGGATACAATTCCACGTACCGCTTGAGAAACGCACATATTTCGTTTCATCTAATCTTGTGTTTATTCATTATTTATTAGAAATAGTATGTTATTTTTATGCATGATTTAGTTGTTTAGTATGTTATTTTTATGCATGATTTAGTTATTTCTTTCGCACCAGGAGCTTAATTATATCTCTTCAATGTTTATGTTTAAACAATAGATTATTTATTTATGTTTCCGTATTCATCAATTTAATGTGTCCATGAGATTGTGTGTTTGCCGTTATTTTGACTTACTTTTATGCATGCAAACTTAGATATAGGTTATATGCAAACTTAGATATAGGTTGTATTCGAACTTAGATGTAGGTTATCTTGTGTAAGTATATTTCGTAGACTTGGTTAGACTATTGCACAAATCCATTCATTACAAGTGGCATAAGTAAGAGACCATTCCGAACCCAACGGTTTGAGGTCTTCCCTTGCGAGGGGTGAGTGCGGCCTTAAATCATTTCCCAGTTCACACTGGGTGGCGACTCCATTTTATTTCCCCGATTTAGTCCCCCACGGGCTACTCCGTACTCCCAACCGGGCCGCGAGCCTTGAACAGCGTCGTCGATTTCTGTGTCCTACACCTCTATCGATGGTCATATGCAAATGCCCAGTATAACCCAATTGAACCATATGTCTATGTCAACCAATTTACCTGGATTCATTAAGATTAAGTTCCAATTGTGGTTACCCCCGCCCGACAGGTATATGTATATCCTGTAAAGAAATCTATTAAAGGGTTTTATATCTTCAAGGAAGATCGTGGGCTATTAAGTCTAAGGCTGAAACCTAAAATTCATTTGTCAAGTTTATTTTAGATTTACCAGATCAATCTTATTAGTGGCCAGTTAACAAGACGCATTAAGCTTAAGACTTAATCAGTAAACCTTTAAATTACCCAAACTATAAAATAACCCATTATAAACCGGTGATATTGGAATTTATGACAACCCCAGATAATGGGCTTAGCTACGACACATATTTACAACTATTAAAAACATAAATAAAATAAAATGCTAGAAAGTAAATATAGAAAATTACAATAAAAGAAAATGTTACGGCTAGAGGATCCACCTTTATTACTACTACTTTAGATATCTCCCTTAATATAATATATTAACTTGTGTGATATTACCAACCAGCCATATATGTGGTAACCTGATTAAGTCAAATTAATATTTAATTACCAACCGACCAATATAGCAGTATCCTTGCTTAGTCAGGTTAAATCCGATATAATATCATTTACCAACCGGCCAATATAGTTGTATCTTCATTAAGTCAAATTTTATGTAGTTATTATATTATAATTAAGGGAGATTTATTTAAATAGCAATAATAAAAGCTTTACATTTCACCCGAGCAGGGGGAAGTTACCTCTTCATTGCTGAATAATAAAAACTAAAAAAGTAAATAAAGTAAATTACTATTACAGAAAGTAACTAAAATTAATTACAAAACTGAAATTAAAATAAACTGGATACAAACTCCTTATTTACTCAGAGATTTTACAGAGAGGAAGGTACATCTGAAACTGAAATTTCGAGCTGAATTTATAGGCATCGATAGGCCCTGCGCGTCGCGCACGTGTCCGGATCAGCTGACACATGTCCTGGCGGTTGGGAGTTGAATGATTGTGCTGACGTGGCAATGACATGGCAATAACGTGGTGACACATGGCGATGTGGATTGTCGGTACCGTAGAATTGTGACATGTGTCACGTGATGATTGGCTGATGATGACGTGGCACACTGACTTGGCATGTGGCTGATATGGATGCCTACGTGGCTGACACATGGATGCCATGTGGCGATGGTGATTGTCGGCAACATGTGATGGCGACATGTGGAACGACGCACGTTAGCATAATCGCTGAGATGTTGACATATGGCAGACGCATGTTAGCAAATGCGCATGTTAGCAAACTTCTCTGATTGTGACACGTGGCACGGTGCATTTTACCATGAAGCGGCGCATGTTAGCACAAGGCCGACGCACGTTAGGCATCGCGACCCGTGGAGCTCGTCGCGACGTGCAGAATGACCATTTTGCCTTTTTGTTTGTTTTTCACTGTTTTGGCCCCGAGTCACCTCCAAATTGTCCTGAAACTTTATTTATCTACAAAATAACATAAAACACATCAAAATATTCACAAAACTCAAGAAACTATACAAAATATTAGGTCAAATGAGTGGAAAATAGTGATATGTTTACCACTCATCAGATTCGCAACTAGTATCAGAGTCCTGTAGCTTGCTTTAAATAATCATAATCGATTATACCTTAATGAATGTAGTGATGGGTTGTACAGTAAATTATGGGACTAAAAAAAAATCTAGACCATTAAATGAACATTTATATATCAAAAAGTCCTTTGAAGAGGTATAATGGGAAGAGCCACATCAAGTTAATAGCAGAAACATATAGGTTATGATAAGAATGATTTAGATGATCGATAACATGGGAAGCTTTAGATTGAAGAATAGTGAAGTCTAGTACAGAGTAAGTGTTAGCAACTAAGGAAGGAAATTATTTGAGTTATGTTAACCCTAGCTAGGATAAGAATTTTTACGAGATCTATCATACATGGAATCCATCAAAATAACTTTGAATTAAAGAGCAAATGATGCAATTTTATAGATTGTTCATAATTTAAAGTTTTGTGAACAACCCAAGGATTTGAAAGGTCATATAATAACCTGAGGAGATTATTAGAAAGACTATCTCGGTTATATGCATAAGAGTAATTATTTCTTCTAAGAAAGAATATTATATTGGAATGGTATCAATAGGTAAAATGATTAAGGAAATTCTGTATATGATACTTTGGATCAGCTAAGAACAACGTAGTTATTAGCACTAACTTAGCTTAGAGTGATGCCTTATAACGTTTGGAAATGAGATGAATAAAATTAACAAGCCCCTTTAGGATTTACTAGAAATGTAGCCACCATAGATAAACGGTCCTATGTGTAATGAAAAAGAGTATAGGGAACAACTTTGAGTTTTGAACCAAAATTTCAAAAGGAGAGTAGCAAATTAGAAATGAACATGACATGCAATATCAAACATAGTGGTGACATATATTTCCAAGGATTTTGATAGTGTCAGATCAGTAGTGGTGGATTGTGTGTGAGATAGTTGGGGACTTTTTAGAGTTGTAAGATACCGAAGATGGATTGTTATGAAATTTTTCCATAGTGGCTACTCATTGAAAAGATCTAAAAACTCGAATGTAGAGTTTTGAGTATCATTAGAGATAACTTGGGTATCTAATGATAGATAAAGAAATGGAATAAATCTCTAAGGATTAAAGTGATAAAAGATAAGCAATGATTGATAATGAGCTAGATAATTGCTATTTTCTCGGGTAATAAAGGACCATAAACATATCACTATGAATTTTCTTCTCATAATGAAGAGATAGTAAGTGTGATGGTTTGTTAGATAAAAGAAAGTATAACTAATGGCGTTGATAAGAAAGAATTTAACCCCTACAAGTGAAATAACATGGTATTGAAAGCTGAGTACAATATAAAACAGGTTAAAGATTATATATGGTTTGATGTAAATCGATGATACTATATTGGTAATGCAGTTTCTTAAGGAAAATATTATTTTTGTATATTCTTCCCCCTCTAGAGTTGAGGTAATGTATAGGTTTATCGAGTAAGTTATAGGTAATGAAGGACTTCTCTTAAGGAAACAAAAAACTATAGTGCCAACCTATGAGTAAACCCATTAGTTGTTGAAAGAATTTTATGTCCTTTTCCACATTATAGATATTAAGAATACCCTTCAGATAAGGAACCAAGAACAGAGATATTATAGAACAATGGAAGAAGTACATTACCCAAGTATATGGGAAAATTAAAAGCAAGAGATCAGTACGAAAAGTCCAAACCGATTTAACCCAAGAAAAAGATAGCACAAGAGAGAGAGAGACCTTCCACACTCCTGAGAAATAAGACTCCATTTAGGAATTGACAGAGAAGACAACTCAATCCGTGTATCGTTTTCCCGCACCGAGTCACGCCTTTAATAGCCTTATGTGATGAAACTATTCGAGAACAAGATGGTAATACTGCATAAAATGATTTTGATATTATATTGGGGTTGGTGCTCAGACCGCCAATTCCCGGTTGTATTTCTTTACGAATACTACTGTAAAACGTTATTATTATGAATAATATATGAAGTTTCTATAATATAATATATCTTTAATATGGTAAAGACGTAATGACCTTAGAATGACTAGTCATGATGCCGTTGCAAAATCGTCGTAACTGACATTGAGTTGTATCATGAAATTGTCATTCTCAGACAGTTCCTGGTCAAGGTTTACACTACTTGGTCAGTATAGTAAACTCGTTGAGACCGGTACATGTCGTATACTAGAATATATGATTCCAATGGTTTCTCAATGAATAATCAGTCTTGGAGACTCGTATAAACGTGTAGGTGTTTATAGCGGAATAACACTGAATGACTCACCGAAGATTCTTAATGGATGGTACACCAACGTCAATAAGAATCTTCTCGGGTTGAGTAGCACTTGTGATTCTTAGACTTGAGATGCCACTGTGGGCACATGAGACATCTTCTACACTTAGATGGCAGTCACGTCACAGATCTATTTAGATCAGACCTCCGCCTGTTCATTGGGTGTAGATAGATCCTCAGGATGTCCTGTGTGTATCGAGATAGGATCCGTCAGTTCTGTGTATCAGAGCATAGTAGTCTATATGATTAGCAATCAGATAAAAACCATAGGCCCGTGGTACATTTTAGAAGTCAATTCTAAATGTTCTTTTAGAGATTGCTAATAAAGATGTCGACGGGATTGTCCCCATAGAGATTTGACGTTAACATCTATATCTCTGGGATATATCTGGATACCTGTGATGGAGGAATTATACATTTGCCACGACCTCGACCTGTATGATTCACCGAGTTTATTCGTGATCTTCATAATTTACGGGTGGATAAATTATGGACACGAAATTGGTTGGATTTCGTGACAGATATACCTGAATCTAGAAAGTCTCACTAATGAAATATACTCGTAGAGCAGTAGGGCAACAATTATAAATAATATTGATTATTTATAAAGTCGTTTAAAGGTTAAACGCAAAATACGTGTGTAGGGACCCGATAATCATTTCCTTAATTTTTTTGTATTTGAATTTAATGTTAGATTAATTCAAATACACATTAATTAATTGTCAAATTGAGATATTTGACCTATATTATAAATATATATGTATTTGACGTATATTGTAAATATAATACATATATTTAATATATTTATATTTAATTAATTAATTATTTATTTAATAGTGAAATGATTAAATTAATTAAAATATAAATATTTTAAAGTTATGATATTTACTTTAATGACTTAGTTGCAATTGTTGACTTGTTTGAATTATTCATTAAAAGTGTAATGATCAATTTACCAAGTGGACAAGTTGTAATTAATTAAAACAAATGAAAAAAAATATCATGATATTTTTCTTATACTCATTTTCGGCCAAGCTAGATGGTGGGAGTATAAATTTTTTGTTTTCTTTTAGAGTTTCATTAAGTCAAAATCCTTACCAAAACTCCATTAAAAGAGAGACAAAGAAGCTTGAGATGAAGAAAAGAAAAACAAAGAAAAAGCTTGGATTTAAGTAAGTATTTCCAACTTACCATTAGAGAGAAAAATGTTCATCTTGTTGTGGGCTTCATGCTATGATGTTCTCAAGTTTTTCTACTCTTTATTCTTTGTGTTTGTTTGATGGAAGTTTGTGGATAGGGTTAAAGCATGTATAAGATCATAGAATGCTTCTAATATGTAACAAGCATTTTTGATGGTTTGATAAACTTGTTGTCATTCTAGAGTTATTGACCCACTCTTAAATGACCTATATTTGATCTATAGTTATTTCATTGTAGTGAGGCTTGATTGGTGTGGAAGAAACATGATTGAAGTGTTGATTTTTTTTAATTTGGTCTAATTTGTCCAATTCATAAAATTGAAAAATTAGGGTTTAAGACCACTTCCAAATTTGAGGATTTTCATTTATGGTGTGTATTTGGATGTTTATATGATGCATGTAAAATATTGGGTTGATTGGATTTCATTTTCATGTGTTTTGAACACAAAGGTTGCAAAATCACAATTATGCCCACCAATGAGGCTCTCGGCCTTGGGACTCAAATTTGGGGTTTCATGTTGCAATTTGAATTTTGATATGTAGGACATGTTAAATTCATATTAGAAATGATTTAGAATCATCCAAAAAAGTTTTGAACAATTTAGGACTAAAATGAACAAAATGCAAAGTTTTGGGGTAATTTGGTAATTACATAGAAATTTGATTTTTTCTGTAATATTTCATAATTTGATAATTGGGTAATTAAATAAATAATTTTATTTAATTGATTCAAGAAAAATTTTTGAAATCGGAAACTCGGGAAATTGCTTATGATAATTAAAATCAACTATGTTATAAAAGAAAATATAAAAGCTTATGCTGGAGAAGATAGCAGAAAAACACTTACCTGAGAACTTGAAAAGGCAAACAAAGAACTAGGATTCCATAGTTAGATTCGTTGTATTTACAACTGATCGAACTAACCTCCAGATGAGGAACAAAGAATATAGTTTTTTACAACATTTTCTAATTTCGGTAAACAAGTAATTTTGAGAAATATAAATGACCACCTGAGAACTTGAAAAGGCAGTGAAAGATTAATTCTTTGGTTGCTGCTTAACGCGAGCATGAGATTTATTCCAGTTCTAATATGATTCGAAGACGAATCATTTTAAAGGGGGAGAATTGTAATACCCAATATTTTACGATCTAGTCAGATTATAATCTTAGTGGCCTAGATAAAATTTTATGAGATAAAGAAAAATAATTAATTGGAAATGAATTTTGATGGGGTGGGGTATGGAATTTATATGAAATTGACAAACACATCGAGTGTATAAAGGAAATAATTTTGGAATAGTTAGTAATGATGGGCCTACTAAGTACACCTACATGGCAACTAAACACACTTAAGTCCACTGAAGCTTAAATAATACATGATTACTAACATAATAATATAAAAGAATAAAAATAAAAAGATTAAGCCCAAGTTTACACTTCTTGAAAGTTTTACACCCACTGAAGTTTTACACACAACTCATCTTCTTCCTCTCTCTCTCTCTCATTTTCGGCCTTGGAGCACAAATTTTGGGCATGGCCGAGAGCTTCCAGAGGAATAACTTAGTAACACAACAATGGTATCAAGAGCCTTGATAAGCATGAAATTTATTTAGGGTAAAATTTGGGTAAAAATGATTTGAGCATGTTTTGATGAAATTGTTTGTTTGAATATGCTTGAATGATGATAACTTAGAGTTATGCATAATCAATTTGATGAAAATTGAATTGGATCAATTTTTCCCCAATATTTTGGCTTGGCCGAAAGTTGCAGTGCCCTAAATGTCATGGTGATTTTTGTTCTTTTGATCATTGGATGAGTTGGAAGACTTGGGAAATGTTGATTTAGGATTTAATTGGATTGAAATCGAAATCGGACAAGAAATCCCCAAATTGCCGTGACTAATTAGCATGGAAATGAATTGATTTTTTGATTCAATGATGTTGGACATGTGTTGATGATGGTGAGCATGATTAATTGATTAAATTAGTATTTTGGAAATGTTAATTTGAGTAATTAATTATGGCTTATACACTTTAGTTAATTAAATTGTGAAATTTGGAATTGGGACTTTAAAGTTGTATTTGGGCTTAATGGGCTTGGTTGGGCCAAGTTTGGTTTAGGTTAATTGGTTGGATCCAATTGGGCCCAAAACCATATCCATAAAGTCCAAATATAATAAAATTGGCCTTTAAAATTTTAATTGGGCCTGATGGGCCAAAATTGATTTTTGGCAAAAGGGTGATTCCTTTTGGGCTTTTTGTGCCAAAGTCCATGCCTTATAAATTAATTGAAAGCCCATTGGACTTTAATTAAATTGACATTGGATGTTAATTGGGCTTTGAGACCCGTAAAGATTAGATTTAGAATCTAAGTCGCAAAGGCTCATTAAAAAGTGTAAGTATTTAATTTGGAATTAAATAAAGAATTAGTAATGAATACAAATTAAATTGGATTTAATGTTGTAGTTTGATATAATTCAAAAATTCGTACTTTGAGTACTTATTCTTAAAACGAGTTT
>SKCR01005318.1:0-25950 GCA_019454045.1 Zanthoxylum bungeanum | reverse complement strand
ATGGGTTTCTGATCTCACCTCATAAAGATGTTAATCTTTTAAGGTACACCAACTGATTACGTATGAGGTAGTGATACAGGTATCGACTCCCTATTATGACAAAGTGTCATGATTCCGAAATGGATTCCATGTATAACACTATTTTGGATACTAGTTGTTGTACCACAAGGCATTGTGCCTATTGATACATTAAACGTCTTCAGGAAGACATACATGGAAGGCAACATACCAACGTACAAAGCTGGCTTTTGACGGAAAGGTATCGTTATCAATATTGTGTTAATAACGGTTCAACCTTTTACCTGTTGCCATGGTAAATCCATTTTGAAGATGCTTGTTGATAACTGCGTATTTCTTTATGAAATGTGTCAGTTATAGATCAAAATCGCTTTCCTGAAAAGGAAACCTTTTGGAGGATGCTAACGATTTTGTATAACCGACAAATAAGGTTTGCGGGTTATTCGATCCATGTTTAGATTGAAGCAAGCATAAGGTTCTTGGAATTGACGTTTTGAAATAATCATAATAGTTTATGATTTGACTCAAAACGAAATAATTCTTGTGTATATAAGGAGGTTAGTGGGAGAGGGCACTGACAATGAAATTCCCATAAAGCAATTGGTGAAAGCTTGGCTTTCATAGATATTCTTTCATAGAAATTCTCCGTAGAATTCTGGGGAGTAACAACCTTTATTCAAGGAATAAAGATCTACATGGATAGATTTGGAGTTGTTAACACTCTCTGGGAAATTGTACATTTAAAATGTACTTGATATGGTGTCTCATACGCTTTGAGCATATGGAGTCACAATCAGAACAATCCAAGTGATAGTCATTGGATTGAAGTCAAGGACATCTATTAGTATCTTAGAGAACTAAAGATGCTGTCTTAAATTATGGAGTAGGAGAACTTGAAGTGACTAGGATCACTGCTGCAAGTTTCTAAACCGGTAAATACTGCGGTACTATAAAAGTTTGAACACTGGGACAGTGAGCTGGAAATATTCCGAGCAAGATAACTGTTGCCGAATTAACAACAAATGCGGATTATTGCTGCAGCTGAGGCAGCAATAGAAGCCATTTGGATCGATAATAAATCTAATTAAATTAGATATAGTTCTTTTAGCAGCTGAGCTAGGCGTCAGCACATGCTAAGGAATTAAAGGTCTCATCGACGATCCAGATATATACTTCTATGCATCTGATTCGTTCGGATCATACATCGTGGTGATGTGATGATCGTATAATCGCGTCAGAAGATATTACGCAAATCCGCTGACGAAAACCTTTCCTCAGCAATTTGAGCGAACTGTACATAGTTCGGGTGTTGACACTCGAGTGACTGGCAATGTGCCAAGTGGGAGATTGTTGGACAAAATGACCCATAGCGTCACTATTTGTACAGATCACGGTGTTGTTGTACAAATTAACTATGTGACAAGGAAATTCCACTCTCATCATTTGTGATTAGATCACCATAAATGTATAAATGAAGAGAGGTCCATATGATTAGTTCCTGGATTGAGAATGATATGAGACAGTATCAATCCCCGAAGGATTAATCATTAAATATCCCTAGCCGGAGTATTATCGAAACAGGACATCGATGATGCGGAATAGGCTAGTATTGCACTTGTGCGCATTGTGAGGGCACAACGGCATAGTTCTCATATATATAAGTATTGGATACTTATGCAAGTGCGATAGGAGGTCGTGTTTCACCGATGGTACGGGAAACAGCTTCGCTCTGGATAGACCCCTCGGAATCCCATTGGTATTATGACTATGTGTCTATGGGAGGTTGAAATCAAGGTAGGTGTGTATAGTCTTAACCTGAGACTTGCATCGCTAATACTTACGATAATCGATAGACTTTGGTCTTGGTGGTACAGGGCTTTAACCGGTTCTGCGTACACCACTTCTGGGTTTATCAGAGAGTCGTAGTGTATTGGGTGTGATGTCAAGACGGAAGTATCACTTCAGTCATATTGGAGATGATGTCACGCAGGATATGGTATTAGTGCTCTTAAGTGTTGCGCAACCAATCAGGATATTGTGACCAGGTCATGAATATCCGATTATAGAGACTAGTTACCAGACATCCGACATGTGCTTCGGAGGGGGCAGACACTTATCCAGCCCCAGCCCTAGCACGTGACTATCCGATACTGGGCCGATATACACAATACTACGGTATACTACGCTTGATACAGATCTATATATTCCTGTAAGAATATTTCTGGAGAATTGGGTAGGCATGGCGCTTTGCTAGAAGCCAACCTTGTCTTGTAAATCGGTATAAACATAGTACGAGGTACTTACGTGTTCGGATAATCCGACGACCGTATTTACTGCCAACATATCCGGAGATCTCATGGGTCGCTTCCTAAAGATTCACCGATGATGTATAACTCGCACTTAATTAATCTAGGATTAATTAGAAGAGAGAAAATTAATCTGGGATTAATTGCGGAGATATTTTATCTGGGATAAAATATTAATTAAAGAGAGAGAACGATTAATTTGGAATTAATTGATAAAATAATATATTTGATATATTATTAGAAATGGATTTCGACGCGGAATTAAAATTAGATTTTAATCGGGGCGAACGAATTAATTTAGAATTAATTCGTTAGCGACGTGAATAGTGATTTCGCTAGGCGTAATCATTTAATTACGACGCGACGGAAAATTCGTTAATTTGGAATTAGGAACCCGAGCCCGAGATTATTTGCGAGCGCATTCGCATTTCGAATTCGAGTGCGGCACGCAAGTCAAATCGTGCATCAAATCGCTAGTCACATCAAGCGTCAAATCAAATGTCACTTTGAGTGATATGACATGCTGTCACTTGATTTGAGTGATTGATGTAGAAGTTGAAAAAGCAACATTTGCTTTTTACTTTTTGACTTTTGAATTAAAGTAATATATATGATTTATTTAATTTACTTGGTAAATATAATAACAATATATTAAAGCTTTATCTCTCTCTCTCACATGCAAGACACACGGTCTTCTTCTTTTCCCTCTCTTTTCTTCTCCCTCTCATTCACGGCTTCACTGCCGATTTCTTCTCCAAAAATTTCTGGTTTGACCGATTTTGAGAAGCAAATGAAGAAGAGTAGTGCTAGCACACACATGGGTTATATTATGGTGATAGGGAAACTAATTTGTGAGCTTGGAAAGCTTGAAGCTTTGAGCTTCCATAGAGTCTTTCATGGCCGATTATTGGAGCCTCAAAACAGCCCCCAACCGAGCAGTCCACTGCATGAAGAAGCTATTGCCGAGCTTGGAGGGAGGCAAAAACGCAACTTGTTCTTCATTTCATCAAAACCCGTTCAATGTGAGTTTATTCCGCACCTCATTTGATGTGTATTCACTCGTTTTTATGCATGATTTATGATATTGGGACTTGATTGAAACTCAACACCAAGTCTACCCAATTCTCCACACATATCCATTTAAGAATATTAAGATCTGTATCAAGCGTAGTATACCAATGTATTGTGCATATCGGCCCAGTATCGGATAGTCACGTGCTATGGCTGGGGCTGGATAAGTGTCTACCCCGTTCGAAGCACATATCGGATGTCTGGTAACATAGTCTCTATAATCGGATATTCATGACCTGGTCACAATATCCCGATTGGTTGCGCAACACTCAAGAGCACTAGTACCGTATCCTGCTTGACATCATCTCCAATAGACTAATTTATACTTCCGTCTTGACATCACACCCATACACTACGACTCTCTGATAAACCCAGAAGTGGTGTACGCAGAACCGGTTAAGCCCTGTACCACCAAGACCAAAGTCTACCGATTATCGCAAGTATTAGCGATGCAAGTCTCAGGTTAAGACTATACACACCTACCTTGATTTCGGCCTCCCATAGACACATAGTCATAATACCAATGGGATTCCGAGGGGTCTATCCAGAGCGAAGCTGTTTCCCGTACCATCGGTGAACACGACCTCCTATCGCACTTGCATAAGTATCCAATACTTATATATATGAGAACTATGCCGTTGTGCCCTCACAACGCACACAAGTGCAATACTAGCCTATTCTGCATTATCGATGTCCAGTCTCGATAATACTCCGGCTAGGGATATTTAATGATTAATCCTTCGGGGACTGATACTGTCTCATATCATTCTCAATCGAGGAACTAATCATAGGGACCTCTCTTCATTATATATCTATGGTGATCTAATCACAAATGATGAGAGTGCAATTTCTTGTCACATAGTTAATTTGCTACAACAACACAATGATCTGTGAAAATAGTGACGCTATGGGTCATTTTGTCCAACAACATGACCTTGTCATAATATCCCGATAGCTGCAGCATTTAAGAGAACCTGTCTCGTATCCTACGTGACCATCATCTCCACTATGACTGGAGTGATACTTCTGTCTTAACATCACACCCAACATACTACGATTCTCAATATACCCAGCATTGGCATACACAGAACCTGTTAAAGCCCTGGACGACCGCAACCAAAGTATATTGATTGTCACAAGTATTAGCGGTGCAAGTCTCAGGTTAAGACCAAATACACCTACCCTGATTTCGGACTTCCATAGACACATTGTCATACTACCAATGGAATTCTGAGGGGGTCTATCCAGAGCGAAGCTATTTCCCGTACCATCGGTAAAACACAACCTCCTATTACACTTGCATGAGTATCCTATACCCAAATATATGAGAACTATGTCGTTGTGCCCTCACATCGCGCACAAGTGTAATACTACATAAGTGTAATACTAGTCTCTTACGCATTTATCGATGTCCAATCTCGACAATGATCTGACTAGGGATATTTAATGATTAATCCTTCATGGACTGATATTGTCTCATATCATTCTCAATCCAGGAACTAATCATATGGACCTCCTATCATTTATACATCTAGGTGATCTAATCACAAATGACAAGAGTGCAATCTCCTTTGTCACATAGTTAATTTGTACAACAACACCATGATCTGTACAAATAGTGACGTTATGGGTCATAATTTTCCAACAATCTCCCACTTGGCCTATAGCCATTCACTCGAGTGTTTGACACCCGAACTATGTACGGTTGGCTCAAACTGCTGAGAAAAGGCTTTCGTCAGCGGATTTGCATGACTATCATCTGATGTGATTTATTCGATCATCATATCGCCACGATGTATGATCCGAATGAATTAGATGAATATCAAAGTATATATCTGGATCATTGATGAGACCATTAATTCTTTAGCCTGTGCTGACACCTAGCTCAGCTGTTAACAGAACTTTATCTAATCTAATTAGATTTGTTATTGACCGAAATGGCTTATGTTGCTGCCTCAGCTGCAGCAATAACCCGCATTTGTTGTTTATTCGTTAACAGTATCTTGCTTGGAAGATCTCCAGCTCACTTTTCCGTTATTCAAACTTTGTAGTACCGTTTGCAACTTAAAGTCATTTTATCGGTTTACGAAACTTGCAGTAGTGATCCCAGTCACTTCAAGTTCTCATTCTCCATAGTTTAAGGCAACATCCTTAGATCTCTGAGCTACTAACGGATGTTCTTAACATCAATCCAGTGACTATCACTTGGATTGACCTGATTGTGACTCCATATGCTCAAAGCGTATGAGACACCAGGTCGCGTACATTTTTCATTGTACGATTCCTCGGAGAGTTTTCTCGAAAGCCAAGCTTTCACCGATTATTATTATGGGAATATCGTTTCCAAGAAATGACATATTATCATTATTTATAGGACAGCCACTGTCAGTGCGCTCCCACTAACCCTATTATATACACAAGAATCATTTCATTTTGAATTAAATCATAACCATTAAGATCACATCAAAACACCAATTCCAAGAACCTAATGCTTGCTTCAATCCAAACATGGATTGAACAACCTGCAAACCTTTTTTGCTTGTTTAGATATGACAAAACCGCAAGGATGTTGTAAACATCCTCCAAAAGGTTTCCTTTTCAGGAAAGCGATTTTCCCATTAAGCTGACATATTTCATAAATGAAACATGCAGCAGTAGCAAGCATTATCCAAATGGATTTACCGTGGCAACAGGTAAAAGGTTGAATCGTAATCAACACAATGTTGGTAACGATACGTTTCCGTTAAAAGCCTAGCTTTATACGTTGGTATGTTTCCATCCATGTATGTCTTCCTTGAAGACTTATAGTACCATTAGGCACAATGCCTTGCAGTACATCAACTAGTGTCTAAACATAGTTGGTATACATGGAATCCATTTCGGACTCATGACACTTTGTCATAATAGGGAGTCGATACCTTGTATCACTTCCTCATACGTAGTCAGTTGGTATACCTCAAAAGATTGACATCTTTTCGAGGTGAGATCAGAAACCCATACCCCATGTTGTTTTCTGACTCTCTCCGACTTACGCGGTTCTTGTGTATTCAAAGATTACTGGTATAGTTTCATCCTTGATGAACTATCATGTTCCATTAAGATTCGGTGCCTGGAATAGTATTACTCCGATTTTCATCGGGTTTTACTATCCTCCCACTTACCACTGCATATCGGTATTCCTCTTAGGAAAACCGCATGGTGAGCAACAATCTAATTGTTCTCTGTTGAGATGTATAAGTACTATACTTTGGTATCCCTAGGCCAACCTACAATTGGCCCTTATCCAATTTGGGTTCTAGTTTGGTATCATCCAACATATGCCTAGCATTCCCAAATTATCAGGAATGAGAAACCCGATTTCCTTCCAGTTTGTGGGAACACAAACTGGGCGACCCATGCTGTCCCGGGCTCGCGACTCGGTTGGGAGTACGGAGTAGCCAATGGGGACTAAACTGAAGAATAATGGAGTCGCCCCGGTGTGAACCGGGAAAATGAGATTTAAGGCCGCACTCACCCCTCGCAAGGGAAGACCTCAAACCGTTGGGTTCAGAATGGTCATTTACTTATGTCACTTGTAATGAAAGGATTTGTGTAACAATTTAATCAAGCTTAAGTAACACTTATTTCCTAGAATATCATGCTTCTAAGTTCATATGCGCGAAAATAAAACTTACACCTAAATTTGCATATATATTACATTTAAGATTACATGCTTGAAAGTAAATCAAAGTAGCAATGACATACAACTTCATTGGTAAATTGTATTCATGGAAACACAAGCACGCACTAACCACACAAGCACACATAAAAGCGAATCAAATAATGGGGAACATGTGATTTCATAGACATATCATACTTATACGTGCGAGAGCATTAACAAATAGCCATTACATGTCCATGTGTAAATAAAAGAGTCAACTAAGTACATAATGCAAAAAAGACACTTAAGGATGCAATTAGGCATTAAAGTAAGCATGCTATGACGTGGTGCAAAGGAAGATAACTAATATGGACACAAACACACATGTGTGCACTTTTCCAAGTGGTACGTGGAATTGTATCTCAAGTACAGACCGCACTACCGTCCAATTGGAGTCAGCTACGGAATTTATGTATGGGTTTCCATCCGATATACCATAAGAAATAATACTCAAATGCTATCATGACATGGATATATGAATTGTAATACGTTAAGCCATGACTAAGGTAAGTGATGCAACCAATGGAATAAATCTGCTTTTCATTACGATGCGTACAAAGATAAGGATGACCATATGGGATTTCATAATACATGCTTGAATGGTATAGTTGGCTTTACGCGCGGGCTGAGTCTAGTAGGTGGCGTTAAGGCATGGTCTTGTGAGTGGGGCAAATGGCTTGTAGGGGCTAGATTAAAAGGTTTTTGGTTTTTTTTTGGGCCAAAGATGATTTAAACGGAGGTCCAACAAGTGAGCTTGACGCTAAATAAGTGAACAAGGATCTAACGAAATACCGATTCCCTTCCGACGACCGTTTCCCGCAATATCCTTAACTAAAAAGGTAGTGCCTCCAACTGAGACTCATCATCGGGTTTCACATGCAAAAATGCAAAGCCTATAGTCACCCCCACTTTGATGGGACTTGTGCAGTGTGTGACTTTGAAAAATCTTATCAAAGTTATGCAATGCATTTTCACTTACCTGGCTCGTCTGCTGCCTCGAGCTGAGTTGGTTCTGCAGTGGACCTCGATCCTGGGACGCATCCCAATAACTGCAACCGAAAATGGGGACACCTCGTGTTAGACAGTTATGACCCATAGCATCACTATTTTGTAAATGATATTGTATTATTGTACAAAATTAACTATGTAGTAATGAAATTGCCTTTTACCGTTTTGTAATTTATTTACTTTGATATAAATGGTAAGAGTCCTATGATTAGTTCCGGATTGTGATGATATGAGATGGTATCAATCCATAAAGGTTTAATCATTAAATATCCCTAGTCGTAGTATTATCGAGATTGGACATCAATAATGCGGAATAGACTAGTACTGCACTTGTGCATGTTGTGAGGGCACAACGGCATAGTTCTCATATATTTAAGTATAGGATACTTATGCAAGTGCGGTAGGAGGTTGTGTTTTACCGATGGTACGGAAAACAGCTTCGCTCTGGATAGACCCCGCGGAATCCCATTGGTAGTATGTCTGCGTGTCTATGGGAGTCCGCTTCAGGGTAGGTGCATATGATCTTAACCTGAGACTTGCATCGCTAGTACTTACGACAATCGGTAACTTTAGTTTTGGTGGTCCAGGGCTTAACGGGTTCTGTGTACACCTCTTCTGGATTTATCGAGAATCGTAGTGTATTGGGTGTGATGTCAAGATGGAAGTATCACTTCAGACATATGGAGATGATGATCGCGAGGGATACAGAACTAGTACTCTATAATGGTTGCAACCATCGGGATAATATGACTAGGTCAGGATTATCCGATTCAAAGAGACTGGTTGCTTGATGTCCGATATGTGTATCGTACGGGGCAGACACATCTCCAGCCCCAGGCCTTACATGTGATCATCCGATACTGGTTCGATATACACTATACTACGGTATACTACGCCTGTTATAGATCTTATATTCCAATAAGAATATTTCTGGAGAATTGGGTAGGCATGGCGTTTTGCTAGAGGCTAACCTTGTCTTGTAAATCGGTAAAAACGTAGTACTTGGTACGTACGTATTCAGATAATCTGACGGCCGTATTTACTGCCAACATATCCAGAGATCTCTTGGGTCGCTTCCCGAAGATTCACCAATGACGTATGATTCAAACTCGATTAATCATGGATTAATTACGGAGAGACTTTTGTTAGACAGTAATGACCCATAGCGTCACTATTTTGTAAATGATATTGTATTATTGTACAAAATTAACTATGTAGTAATGAAATTGCCTTTTACCGTTTTGTAATTTATTTACTTTGATATAAATGGTAAAAGTCCCTATGATTAATTCCGGATTGAGATGATATGAGACAGTATCAATCCATAAAGGTTTAATCATTAAATATCCCTAGTCGTAGTATTATCGAGATTGGACATCGATAATGCGGAATAGACTAGTACTGCACTTGTGCGTGTGTGAGGGCACAACAGCATAGTTCTCATATATTTGAGTATTGGATACTTATGCAGTGCGGTAGGAGGTTGTGTTTTACCGATGGTACGGAAAACAGCTTCGCTCTGGATAGACCCCGCGGAATCCCATTGGTAGTAGGTCTGCGTGTCTATGGGAGTCCGCTTCAGGGTAGGTGCATATGGTCTTAACCTGAGACTTGCATCGCTAGTACTTGCGACAATCGGTAGACTTTAGTTTTGGTCGTCCAGGGCTTTAACAGGTTCTGTGTACACCTCTTCTAGGTTTATCGGGAATCGTAGTGTATTGGGTGTGATGTCAAGACGGAAGTATCACTTCAGACATATAAAGATGATGATCGCGCAGGATACAGAACTAGTACTCTATAATGGTTGCAACCATCGGGATAATATGACAAGGTCAGGATTATCCGATTCAAAGAGACTAGTTGCTTGATGTCCGATATATGTATCGTACGGGGCAGACACATCTCCAGCCCCAGGCCTTACATGTGATCATCCGATACTGGATCAGTATACACTATACTACGGTATACTACGCCTGTTATAGATCTTATATTCCAATAAGAAATTTCTGGAGAATTGGGTAGGCATGGCGTTTTGCTAGAGGCTAACCTTGTCTTGTAAATCGGTAAAAACGTAGAACTTGGTACGTACATGTTCGGATAATTGACGGCCGTATTTACTGCCAACATATCCAGAGATTCTTGGGTCGCTTCCCGAAGATTCACCAATGACGTATGATTCAAACTCGATTAATCTTGGATTAATTACGGAGAGACTTTATCTGGATAAAGTACTATACATAGAGAGAGAGAACGATTAATTTGGAATTAATCGTAAAATTATTATATCGATATAATAATCGAAATTTGATTTCGACGCGAAATTAAAATTAGATTTTAATTCGGGCAAACGAGTTAATTTAGAATTAATTCGTTAGCGACGTAAAATAATTTCGCTAGGCGCAATTATTTATTTAAATTCGATTTAATTAACGTCGCGACGAAAGTTCGGTATTTCGAAAATATCGAACCCGAACGCGTGAGTACGCGTGGGCCACTTTCATTTGGGTTGTGTGGGGCCCACATGACACATGTCATTTTATGCATTATTTATGTTGAGTTTCTAAGGTCCCAAGATCAAACAAGACATGAAAACATGCGTGAATACACCAACGAAGATAGCGGAATACTTACATTGATCGGTTATGTCGATTTGAAGACGAATCATGCCCAAAAACGCACTGCCTTTGTAAGCCCACTGCAGAAGTCCATGCTCACTGTCTTGGCAATTTCGGGTCTCAAAACGAAGCTCCAAACTCCGTCGGATGAATCCCGCCTCATGGGTGAACCTCCCTACCACCTTCGCAAGACTCGTAGTGTGCTAGCACTTGCGGTTTTCACCATGAAAACCCAACCCTTGCTCCCCTAAAGTCACGCCCAAACTAGTCAAAAAACAGTCCACACTTTTGTGTTTGGCGTGAGGAGAAGAGAGAATTTGAGAGAGATTGAAGTTGTGTTAATTGAAAATGATTTACCAAAAATCAATTTATATTTATGCCATAAAATTTATTAAATTGATAATAAATTTATGACACAAATCATGCAATGGTTTAGAGTGTCAAACACTCAAACTCCATGCAAGACCATTGAGTGTATTGTACACAATCTTCATGCAATGCATTAGAATTAAATAATGCATAATATGACATGTGTCATGTGGGCCCCACACGTTTCCAAATGAAAGTGGGCCCACGTACACTCACGCGTTCGGGTTCGATATTTCCGAAATACCGAGCTTACGTCGTGACGTTAATTAAATCGAATTAAATAAATAATTGCGCCTAGCGAAATTATTATTTACGTCTTTAACGAATTAATTCTAAATTAACTCGTTTGCCCGAATTAAAATCTAATTTTAATTCCGCGTCGAAATCTAATTTCGTTTAATATATCGAATATATTAATTTACCGATTAATTCCAAATTAATCGTTATCTCTCTCTAGACGATATTTTATCCTAGATAAAATATCTCCGTAATTAATCCTAGATTAATTTTCTCTCTCTTCTGTATAATCCCAGATTATTCAAGAGTGCGAGTTGTGCGTCATCGGTGGATTATCGGGAAGCGACCCATGAGATCCCCGGATAATCTGGCAAGTAAATACGATCGTCGGAGTATCCGAATCACGTACGTACCAAGTACTACGTTCTACCGATTTACGAGACAAGGTCGACTCCTAGCAAAGCACCAAGTCTACCTAATTCTCCGGACATATCCATTAAAGAATATTTAAGATCTGTATCAAGCGTAGTATACTAATGTATTGTGTATATCGGCCCAGTATCGGATAGTCACGTGCTAGGGCTGGGGCTGGATAAGTGTCTGCCCCGTCCGAAACACATATCGGATGTCTGGTAACTAGTCTCTATAATCGGATATTCATGACCTGGTCATAATATCACGATTGGATGCGCATCTCTTAAGAGCACTAATACCGTATCCTGCGTGACATCATCTCCACTATGACTGGAGTGATACTTCCGTCTTGACATCACATCCAATACACTACGATTCTCAATATACCCGGTATTGGCGTACACAGAACCGGTTAGAGTCCTAGACGACCTCAACTAAAGTATATCGATTGTCGTAAGCATTAGCGATGTAAGTCTCAGGTTAAGACTATACACACCTACCTTGATTTCGGCCTCCCATAGACACATATTCATAATACCAATGGGATTCCGAGGGGTCTATCCAGAGCGAAGCTGTTCCCGTACCATCGGTGAAACACGACCTCCTATCGCACTTGCACAAGTATCCAATACTTATATATATGAGAACTATGCCGTTGTGCCCTCACAACGCGCACAAGTGCAATACTAGCCTATTCCGCATTATCGATGTCCAGTCTCGATAATACTACGGCTAGGGATATTTAATGATTAATCCTTCGTGGACTGATACTGTCTCATATCATCTCAATCCAGGAACTAATCATATGGACCTCTCTTCATTTATATATCTATGGTGATCTAATCACAAATGATGAGAGTGCAATTTCCTTATTACATAGTTAATTTGCTACAACAACACAATGATCTGTGCAAACAGTGACGCTATGGGTCATATTATCCAACAATCTCCCACTTGGCACATAGCCAGTCACTCGAGTGTCTAACACCCGAACTATGTACAATTCGCTCAAATTGATGAGGAAAGGTTTTCGTCAGCGGATTTGCTTAATTATCGTCTGACGCGATTTACACGATCATCACATCGCCATGATGTATGATCCGAACGAATCAGATGATATAGAAGTATATATCTGGATCGTCGATGAGACCTTTAATTCCTTAGCCTATGCTGACGCCTAGCTCAGCTGCTAACAGAACTTTATCTAATCTAATTAGATTCACTTTCGACCCAAAAGAGTTCTATTGCTGCCTCAGCTGCAGCAATAATCCGCAATCGTTGTTTATTCGGCAACAGTTATCTTGCTTGGAAGATTTCCAGCTCACTGTCCCGTTATTCAAACTTTATAGTACCGCAGTATTTAATCGTTTGGAAACTTGCTGCAGTGATCCCAGTCACTTCAAGTTCTCCTTCTCCATAGTAAAAGATAGCATCTTTAGTTCTCAGAGATACTAACAGATGTTCTTAACTTCAATCCAGTGACTATCACTTGGATTGACCCGATTGTGACTCCATATGCTCGAAGCGTATGAGACACCCCATCAAGTACATTTTAAATGTATAATTTCCCAGAGAGTGTTAACAACTCCAAATCTATCCCAGTAGATCTTTATTCCCTGAATAAAGATTGTTACTCCCCAGAATTCTACGGAGAATTTCTATTGAAAGAATATCTATGAAAGCCAAGCTTTCACCAATTGTTTTATGGGAATTTCATTGTCAGTGCCCTCTCCACTAACCTCCTTATATACACAAGAATTATTTGTTTTGAGTTAAATCATAAACCATTATGATTATTTCAAAACGTCAGTTCCAAGAACCTTATGCTTGCATTGATCCAAACATGGATCGAATAACCCGCAAACCTTGTTTGTCGGTTATACAAAATCGTCAGGATGTTGTAAACATCCTCCAAAAGGTTTCCTTTTCAGGAAAGCGATTTTGATTTGTAACTGACATATTTCATAAATGAAATATACAGTTATCAACAAGCATCTTCAAAATGGACTTACCATGGCAACAGGTAAAAGGTTGAACCGTTATTAACACAATGTTGATAAGATACCTTTTCGTCAAAAGCCTAGCTTTGTACGTTGGTATTTGCCATCCATGTATGTCTTCCTTGAAGACGTATAATGTACCAATAGGCACAATGCTTTGTGGTACAACAACTAGTATCCATAATAGTCGTTATACATGGAATCCATTTCGGACTCATGGCACTTTGCCATGACAGGGAGTCGATACCTTGTATCACTTCATCAAAACGTAGTCGGTGGAATACCTTCATAAGATTGACATCTTAATGAGGTTAGATCAGAACCCATACCCTAGGTTGTTTTCTGACTCTATCCGATCTACCCGATTTCTTGTGTATTTGAAGATTAATGGTACAGATTCATCATAGATGAATTGTTTGTGTTCCATTAAGGACTTCGTGCTATGAATAGTATTACTCCTGATTTTCATTGAGTATCACTATCCTCCCACTGACCACTGCATATCGGTTTCTTCTCAGGAAAACGCATGGTGAGCAACAATCACATTGTTCTCATGTGGGTTTATAAGTACTATACTTATGGTTTTCCCTTAGGATAACCTATATTGGCACTAATCCAATTGGGTTCTTAGTTTGGTATCATCCAAACTTTATGCCTGGCATACCCAAATTATCAGGAATGAGAAACCTCGTTTCTTTCCTGTTCATATCCTATATGATATCTGTCAAACAGATTTACATGGAACCTTATTCTAAATAAGTTTTGCACTGTAATACATATCCTGTTGAAGGAAACAGTAGCTCAGAGCAACTCGCGAAAAACCTAATCATGTCCAACAAAACTTGGTTTTAGTTCGACACATCATCAATTGACGTGTCTCGGGAGGAGTCCTCAATGAAAGACTACACGTACTCTTTCATGTACATATGAAACTTACTGCTTAAGTATTTACCAATACGGTCTTACCGTGCGATAATACTACAGCCGATCTGTTTGTTACTTCTTCGTGTCGAAACTCAAAGTTTCGTATTGTGTTCTTCAAAAGAAACATATAACCATAACGTGATGCCACATCCGTTAAGGTCACGAAATATTCATGTTCACATCTAGCCTAGCTAGATATGGGCCCACTTACTTCACCATGAATAGGGCTAACAGATCGGTGGCCCTTTTACTATTACCAAGTAAATAGTATTTTAGGTTTTTAACCTAATAAACTAGATTCGTAGACCTTATTTGAATAGTCAAATCAGTCCTAGTATCCACTCTTCAAAAGTGTGGATATACGAGTCTTGTTTAATTTGTGTCCTAGACAACAATGCCACAAATAAGTCTCTATTGATCAAATCAATTTGAGCTATTTATTTGTCATTTATATGTTTGAGATTTTATTTATATTCAAAATATAAATTATGTTATTTACATCTAATGTATTTATCTCAGTATCATCTTTATATAATGAAACACTTTAGTGTTCTAGAATATAAAGGTTTTATCCGCATCGGATTAAACACTGATATAGAGATAATGTCTCTAGTCAAACTAGTTACATTATAACATTTCCTAATTTAAGTACATACCCAAAGGGTAGTTCCTAAACTTAGGTATCTACGGTCGAAACAACGACTTTCGTCCCGTTTCCAATTCGCAGAGAAATCTCGTTTGAAGCCAGTATCCAGCTCACAGCGGATTCTGAACGTCAATACATATATGTATTATGTACCACACTAAGTATTTAAAGTCCAATTTTAATACTAGTAGTAAACTAACTTTGACAAATATTTTTAAAGTTAGAGCCTCTCCCTATCTTTAATTCCTTCGTGTCTTCCATATCCAAATGGTAGTCACTTTGGGATATGTCAATTATCATTTCAATATTTCACAAACCTTTGGCCAAGCCTTGGGTTTCGAATATCGAAATGATGTGCACCTTGTGCAACTTGCCCAATTGCAAACTTTGACTTCTCTCCACTAGAATACTCAAATCAATTCTCTAATTATTAATTGCAATTTTATTTTTAAATCTAAAGATAGATTTATGATAAGTATAATAATTAAGCACTAAAGTCATCATCACATAAATCTTCCAAAGATTTATGCTATACTATTTGCTTAATTATGGGCTTTAGTCATAATAAGTTATTTTATCAAATAAATTAACCTATTATTTATTCCCAATATGAAAATTAAATCATTTAAGCTTTTAATCCAATGATATATTTTTAAATATTCAACTTTCAATTCTTTCTTTCTTGATTTCAATAGTCCAACTATTTAATCAATTTAATAAGGTACTATTTATTATAATGATTACAATAATCCAATTATTTAATCAACTATAATTTTAATATTGATTACTATAATCTAATTATAAAATCAACTATCATTTTAATTCAATTATATTGATTACTATAATCCAATTACAAAATCAACTATATATTGAATGAGTTTGTATATAGTCCAACTATATATATTTTTAAAAACAACATAAATATTAGTCCAACTAATACTTTTGATTAATGACGATAAAATAAAATGAGCGTGTTTAGCGAGTATTCGAACGAATGTTGCAAATTCAATACTTGCCTCCCACTATTTTTCGTCGAGCCTCTAACCCTCTGTCGAGTACTCGGGAAACCGTGTTTCCTAGTGGGTAGGATCCCGTTAAATATCACACAATCTTGACTTTGGCCAACAAATTGTATGATAATTAACTAGGTAGATCTCGAAGATCAATTGGATCTAATCCAACTCCTAGATCCAGTAGGTGGACATCCAAGTCCTAAACATATATCTTATATATGTCTATACATCGAATGTATACCCTAACCTTTTTCCTCTGAATCAACTAGGCCTTGGCTTTGGCACAACAAACCTAATGATCCCAGTCAAGCGCGGACCCATTGACATGGAAGCTTCGTAATCAATGTCGTTGGACAAGAAGTGGTCTTGACTTTGGCCAACAAACCACAACTTGGACACGACACCAATATGGAACAAAGCCTCGTGATTAAAACACATCTTTGAAGGACAAGGGCTTGACTTTGGCCAACAACCCCTGCCAATCTAGGATCTTGAGTAAGAATCACTCAATGGAAGGAAAAACGCATGATATTTGATGAGGGCTTTTTCGCGTGCAAATTGGCTACCAATTTAATTATCTATGTTAAGGTCTCATCATCATACACCCTTAAACATGCATTCTAAATACATAATAAAGCGAGTATGAAAATAAATAATAATGATATGCGGATGGATACTTAACACATTGATCCTAGATCAATCTCTCCCTTTCTCACTCAAGCTAGCACTATTATTACTTCTACCCGTTACACTACACTTCTAAAGAAACCTCATATACATAGAGGGGAATAGGTGAGAAGAGAATACAAAGAGAATAGAGGTGATAGGCTGGACACGCAGGTCCAATTTAATAAATCGAATTTATTACAACAATTTCTAAAATTGCCCACCCGTCTAATATCCATCCGATATACATTATTCATTCAACACAACCACGTATTCACACACATAAGCATGCTATCAATCAATCTAATCAAATTAATTAATCTGATAATTAAGTGATCATCCAATGTTCAAACAACGATTTGATTTTGTTCGAGTCAAACTCGTTTTTGCGAATAAGTACTTAAAGTACGAATTCATGAATTAAATTAAACTACATCATTAAATCTAATTTAACATGTATTTAATACTAATTCACTATTCAATTCCAAATTAAATATTACACTTTTATTTAATAAACCTTTTACGATTTAAATTCCAAATCTAATCGTACGCGTCTCAAAGACCGATTAACGTCCAACGTCAATTCAATTAAAGTCCAATGGGCTTTTGATTGATTTCTTAAGGCGTGGCTTTTGGTCAACTCGGATCAAACCGATAACCAAAGTCCAATCCGGGATTTACCCCATAAGCCCATAAATCAATCTTGGCCCATTAGGCCCATTGAACTTTAAAGGTTCATTAAGTCGCATTTGGGCTTTATGGTCAAGGTTTTGGGCCCAATTGGATCCAATCCATTTGGCCTAAACCAAACTTGATAAATCAAGCCCATAGGCCCAAATACAACATTTAAATCCAATTTCCAAAATTAGGCCCAAATAATTAAATTAAACCAAAAATCCAATTTTCCCATTTAATTACCAAAGTGTATTACATGATCAATCAACTAAATCAACATTTCAAAACACCATATTAGTCCAATTAATCATGCTTGATTCATTATCATATGTCCAACACACAAATTGAAAGATCAAACCCATCTACATGCTTAATGTCTCGGCCAAGGGAGTGATTTCATGTCCAATTCGTTTTCAATCCAATTAATCCGCATTCGACATTAAATAATATCCCGAATGATTTCCAATACACTCCAATTATCAAAATCAAAATTTACCAAGACATTAGGGCATTAGTCACATTCGGCCAACTCAAAGATTTTGGGGTTTTTGTCCAATTCGAAATCCAATCCAATCGATTCAAATTAACATCAACCTAATCGATTCTAACTCATCAAATGAATTAAAAAACAAAAACCCAAGATCCCAAAATCATCAAACCATTCGGCCAAGGACAAATATTGGGGAAAATATTCCAAATCATTTTTCATCAAATTAGTCCAACCAAAATGAAATTAAACATGTTATAAACATACTCAAACAAACAATTTATTCAAATCATGCTCAAATCATTTTACCCAAATTTTAAATCCCTAAAATTTCATGCTTGCAACATTAGCTCTTGATGCCATTGTTGAGTTTTTCTAAGGTCCCAAGATCAAACAAGACATGAAACATGCGTGAATACACCAACGAAGATAGCGGAATACTTACATTGATCGGTTATGTCGATTTGAAGACGAATCATGCCCAAAAACGCACTGCCTTTGTAAGCCCACTGCAGCAGTCCATGCTCACTGTCTTGGCAATTTCGGGTCTCAAAACGAAGCTCCAAACTCCGTTCGGATGAATCCCGCCTCATGGGTGAACCTCCCCTACCACCTTCGCAAGACTCGTAGTGTGCTAGCACTTGCGGTTTTCACCATGAAAACCCAACCCTTGCTCCCCTAAAGTCACCCCAACTAGTCAAAAACAGTCCACACTTTTTGTTTGGCGTGAGGAGAAGAGAGAATTTGAGAGAGATTGAAGTTTTGTGTTAATTGAAAATGATTTACCAAAATCATTTATATTTATGCCATAAATTTTATTAAATTGATAATAATTTATGACACAAATCATGCAATGGTTTAGAGTGTCAACACTCAAACTCCATGCAAGACCATTGAGTGTATTGTACACATCTTCATGCAATGCATTAGAATTAAATAATGAGAATATGACATGTGTCATGTGGGCCCCACACGTTTCCAAATGAAAGTGGGCCCACGTACACTCACGCGTTCGGGTTCGATATTTCCGAAATACCGAGCTTACGTCGTGACGTTAATTAATCGAATTTAAATAAATAATTGCGCCTAGCGAAATTATTATTTACGTCGCTAACGAATTAATTCTAAATTAACTCGTTTGCCCGAATTAAAATCTAATTTTAATTCCGCGTCGAAATCTAATTTCGTTTAATATATCGAATATATAAATTTACCGATTAATTCCAAATTAATCGTTATCTCTCTCTAGACGATATTTTATCCTAGATAAAATATCTCCGTAATTAATCCTAGATTAATTTTCTCTCTCTTCTGTATAATCCCAGATTATTCAAGAGTGCGAGTTGTGCGTCATCGGTGGATTATCGGGAAGCGACCCATGAGATCCCCGGATAATCTGGCAGTAAATACGGTCGTCGGAGTATCCGAATCACGTACGTACAAGTACTACGTTCTACACTACGTTTTACGTCTATTCTACGATTTACGAGACAATTCGACTCTAGCAAAGCACCAGTCTACCTAATTCTCCGACATATCCATTAAAGAATATTTAAGATCTGTATCAAGCGTAGTATACTAATGTATTGTGGGGCCCACATGACACATGTCATTTTTGCATTATTTAATTGTTAATACATTGCAATGTTGATAGTGTACAATACACTCAATGGTTTTGCATGGAGTTTGAGTGTTTGACACTCTAAGCCATTGCATGATTTGTGTCATAAGTTTATTATTAATTTAATAAATATTATGGCATAAATATAAATTGATTTTTGTAACAACTCATAACCTCTCTCCCTATTCTCTCATGACCGAAACTGTCGCTCTCACAGCCTCTCCACTTTTCTGTTTTTGTTGCAAAAACTACTTGAAGAATTTGTGTTTGTTTGGAAAATAAAATCACACACAAGGCTAGCACCATCAAGGGATCATACAAAGGTGTTATGGGAAACTAATCTTAGAGCTTGGAAGGATCAAAATTGCTTGGAGCTTCCTTTCTGTTTTGGCCGAACCCTCACTGCACAAAGGAGAAAATTTTGTTTTCACAACGCATCCGCATTCCGATCATTTGTGAGTATGATATCCGCCATACTTCAATATGTTCATTCATTTAGATGTTTTGTTTGCTCTTTTGATCTTGGGACATGGATTAGAATTTCCAACAACTTTATCTTGGATAAAGTACTATACATAGAGAGAGAACGATTAATTTGGAATTAATCGTAAAATTATTATATTCGATATAATAATCAAAATTCGATTTCGACGCGAAATTAAAATTAGATTTTATTCGGGCAAACGAGTTAATTTAGAATTAATTCGTTAGCGACGTAAATAATAATTTCGCTAGGCGCAATTATTTATTTAAATTCGATTTAATTAACGTCGCGACGTAAGTTCGGTATTTCGGAAATATCGAACCCGAACGCGTGAGTGCACGTGGGCCCACTTTCATTAGGAAACGTGGTGGGGCCCACATGACACATGTCATATTATGCATTATTTAATTCTAATGCATTGCATGGAGATAGTGTACAATGCACTCAATGGTTTTTGCATGGATGTGTTTGACACTCTAAGCCATTGCATGATTTGTGTCATAAGTTTATTATTAATTTAATAAATATTATGGCATAAATATAAATTGATTTTTTGTAACAAAATCATTCACTTTTCTCTCTCCACTTGCCGAAACTTGCAAGCAGTTTTGGCTCTCCTTTCTTTCTCTTCAATTTTTGTGGCAAGATTTGAAGAAGTTGTGCATTCAAAATCACAACAAAGGCTAGCACCTTCAAGGGATTATACATAGGTGATATGGGAAACTAATCATTGAGCTTGGAAGGATTAAACTCACTTGGAGTCCCTCTTTTCTTCTTGGCCGAAAGCTTCACTGCACAAGGGAGGAATTTCGCATCATCTTAGCATCCATTTTCAAGTATTGTGAGTATGATTCCGCCATACTTCAATTTATTCATTCATGTATTTATATATTTTGCTTGTTCTTGTTGATCTTGGGCTTGGTTATTTTTTTCCAACAATGGTATCATTGAGCTTAAAGAGCATGCAAATATATTAGGATGTTATTTGGGGAAAATTGTACTGAAGCATGATTTGATGAGTTTGCTTGATATTAATATGTTTAGATGTATGTTATTTAGATTATACATCATCAATTTCATGGAAATAAATTGGATTAATTTTTTTCCAACCCAAATGAGGCTTGGCCGAATACATGCAAGCATATGGACTAGATGATTTTTTAATTTAAGACATTAGATGACTTGAAACAATATGGAATGATGATTTGTAACTCGATTGGATTGAAAACGAAATCGGAACCATTTTAATCACCTTGGCCGAATGCTTGATGGAGGATTAGGGACTTGATTTTTTTATTAAATAATGTTGGACATATATTTAAGATAAAAATATGATTAATGGATTAATTTGATATTTTGGGAATATTGATTTAAAGGATTAATCATGATAATACACTTTAATTAATTAAGTTATAAAATTTGGAATTTTAAAATTTGGTTAGTTGGGCTTAATTTGAATTGGGCCTAAAACTATTATATTTGGACATAATGGGCTTGGTTGGGCCAAGTAGATTTGGACCATTTGGATTGGATCCAAAATGGGCCTAAATCACACCATTTAAGCCCAAATGTAATAAATGGGCTTTTATGTTTAATTGGGCCTTATGGGCTTGATATTGATTTTATGGCATATGAGGGTGATTCCTTATTGGGCTTGGTAATTGGGTTTGACCCATACATTGACCAAAACCCAAGCCTAAAGAAATCAATTGAAAGCCCATCGGACTTTAATTAAACGGACATTAGATGTTAGTTGGGCTTTGAGACCCGATTGTATTAGATTTGGAATCTAAGTTATAAAAGCACAATAAAAGTGTAAATATTTAATTTAGAATTAAATAATAGGATTAGTATTGAATACGACTTAATTGGATTTAACGAGTAGTTCGATATAATTCGTGAATTCATACTATAAGTATTTATTCTCAAATTGAGTTGGACTCGCGCAAATGCAAACAATTGTTTGAACATTGTATTGTCACCTAATTAAAGACTAATTATTGGATTTGATTGGTTGTATAACATGCCTTGAATGAATGAATGTGGAGTGTGTATGAATAGTGTATATCGGATGGATATTAGAAGGGAAGGGTAATTTTAGAAATTATTGTAAATTTAGAATTTATAAATTGGACCTGCGTGTCCAGCCTTCTCTTATTGTCTCTTTGTATTCTCTTCTCACCTAATTCCCTCAATGTAAATGAGGTTTTCTTATTGTATTATGTAATTGGGTAAGAGTAGAATAGTGCTAGCGGGGAGAGGAAAGGGAGTGATTTGTTCTAGGAACAAGTTGTTGTTCATATCCATCCGTATATCGCTATTACTTTACTTTACGCGCTTTATGATTTTTAGAAGCATGCTTAAGGGTGTATGATGATGAGACCTAACAAAGATAAATTAATTGGTTGCCAATTAGCGAAAAATCCCTCAAACAATATTAAGCGATTTTCCTTCCGTTGAATGATTCTTTCTCAAGATCCGAAATTGGCATTGGTTTGTTGGCCAAGTCAAGACCTTTGTCAATTGAGGATGTGTTTGAATCATGAGAGTTTTGTTCCACATCGGTGTCCTGTCCAAGTTGTGATTTGTTGGCCAATGTCAAGATCACTTCTTGTCCATCGACATTGATTACGAAACTTTCCTCGTCAATGGGTCCCGCTTAACTGGAATCATTAGGTTTGTTGTGCCAAAGCCAAGGCTTAGTTGATTCAGAGGAAATGGTTAGGAAAATGTATTGGATGCATTGACATATGTATATGTTTCGGACTTAGATGTCCACCTACCGGATCTAGGAATTGGATGGGATCCAATTGATCTTCGAGATCTACCTAGTTAAATATCATACAATTTGTTGGCCAAAGTCAAGGTTGTGTGTTATTTAACGGGATCCTAGCCCCTAGGAAATAGGATTTCCCGAGTACTCAACAGAGGGTTAGAGACTTGCAGAAATTAGTGGGAGGCTAGTATTGAATTTGCAATTATCGTTCAGATACTTAGCTTTACGCGCTTACACAACTTATTTCGTCAATATTTACACATTAGTTGGACTATACAATGTTATTTTTTTTAACAGTTTGACTGTACCCACATATCGTTAACTAGATAATTAGATTATCGTAGTTAAGATGGCAAACAAAGGAAATGTCCGTGACATAATCATGGGTGATAATGTGTTCAAGGGCACCAACTTCGCCGACTGGAAATGAACCTAAGGATAGTCCTTGGGGCGGAGAGGATACTGTATACGATACAAAAACCTCTCGGGCCTAAGCCCACTAAGCCACTTGAGCTGGAGTTATGGAAAACTCACAGTGATGATTGTGACACGGCTCAGTCGATCATGCTTGCTTCAATGAATCAACACTTTCGCGCGCCAGAATAGGGACTTGGATCCTTATAATATGATGGCAAGATTGCAAGATCTTCACCGCACTAATAAGCGGATGGCGAGGTACGAGTTAGTGAAGAAAATCTTTCGCTCCCGTATGACTGATGGTAGTTCTGTTGAGGTCCATGGGACTCAAATGATAGCCGATATTAATGAATTGGCTAATATTGGTATAGTCTTGGAGGCTGAGCTGTCTATAGATGTACTTCTACAGTCACTACCACCCGATACTTGGAAACAGATTGTCATCAACTACAAATTGATGAATTCGGATGATACTCTTGGAGAGTTATTATCGATTCTCAAGGAGTTCAGAGAAAGAGCTTCTGAAAGGCAACAAGCGCGAGGCGCACTTTGCATCAACATCTCAAACGCCGAAAGCTGGGCTCAAGGCAACTGGGGGTGTTAAAGAAAAAGCATAGAAACAAGGCAAGGCCAAGTCAACAAAGGCTTCTGGGAAGCCAAGGGACAAGTCTCAAGATGTTTTGCCTGAAATGCGGCAAGAAAGGTCACTGGAAGCGTGACTGCCGCATGACAACAAGGGACACAAGAGGACATACAGGCGGGCAAGGCACCGGCCTCAGGTATGTTTGTTATTGAGATAAATATGACTACTTCTAGTCTTAATAAAAATTGGATTTTTGATTCTGGCTGTGGTTCTCATATTTGTACTGATGTGCAGGATCTGCATGATAGCAGGAGACTGGCTTCAGGAGAGGTAGATCTACGAGTTGGGAAATGGAACTTCTGTTGCTGTTTTGGCCGTAGGCACTTTTGTTTTGGAACTGCCCTCGGGGCATGTACTTAAACTAAATGACTGTTATTTTGTTCCTAGTTTAACTAGGAATATTATTTATGTATCTTTGTTAACCCAGTAGTATGGGTACACTTTTGTATTTAAAAACACCAGGTGTTATTTATATAAAGATGATGCAGAAATTTGCACAGCCGATGCAAATATGGTCTTTATATTTTGAATATAAATAAATCTCCAAAACGTAAAATAACAAACAAAAGGCTCAAAATGAGTAATCCAAAGGAAGAAACTTATTTGTGGCATTGTCGTCTGGGACACATCAACAAGACTCGCATATCCACACTTTCGAAGAGTGGGTACTTGGACGGATTTGATCAAAATTCATATGACGTCTGCGAATCTTGTTTATTAGGCAAAATGCCTAAATCACCTTTTAGTGGTAAAGGTGAACGCGCCACTGAACTGTTAGCCCTCGTTCATAGTGACGTTTGTGGGCCCATGTCTAGCCAGGCTAGAGGTGGATATCGATACTTCGTAACCTTTACGGATGATGCATCGCGTTATGGTTATGTGTATCTAATGATGCACAAGTCGGAAACGTTTGAGAAATTCAAAGAGTTTCGACGCGAAGTTGAAAAACAAACAGGCAAGAGTTTAAGACATTACGGTCGGACCGTGGTGGCGAATACTTAAGTAATGAGTTTCAAGATTACTTGAAAGAATATGGTATTGTTTCACAATGGACTCCTCCTGGAACACCACAATTAATTGTGTGTGTCTGAACGGAGAAACCGTACCTTGCTTGACATGGTAAGGTCGATGATGATCGCACTGAGCTACCTATATCCTTCTGGGACTGCATTAGAAAGTGCAATTCTTATTTTGAATAGGGTTCCGTCAAAGTCTGTTGACAGACTCCGTATGAGATATGGACAGGAAAGAAACAGGTTTCTCATTCCTGAAGATTTGGTGTTGCTGGGCATACGTCAAACGTTTGAAGGTACCAAACTTGAACCCAAATCAGATAAATGCCTATTTGTTGGATATCCTAGGGAAACCAAAGGATATTATTTCTATTACCCACAAGAGAACAAAGTATTTGTTGCTCTACATGCGGTTTTCCTTGAGAAGGAATTCCTAATGCAGTGTTTAGTTGGAGGAAAGTAGAACTCGATGAAAGTCGTAGTGATACTGTTTCCTGGCAATGAATCGAGAATGGAACATGAACAGTCCATCCAGGATGAGACTGAACCACAATCTTCATTTACACAAGGGACTACGTAGGTCAGAGAGAGTCAGGGTAATACCTGAGAGGTATGGATCTGATCTCACCCTCATGTAGATATTAATCTTATTGAGGATACTGAAACCGCTACGTAGAGGAAGCGATACAAGGTATCGAATCCCTTTATGCAGAGGCATGAAGGCCGAAATGGATTCCATGTATACCACCAAGTTTGCACTGTTATGCACCAGAATGCGTAAAGCCTATTGAATGGCCAAGAAAGCGCGAGATGAAGATTGCCAATGGGTTTCAAGAGATTGAAGACT
>SKCR01005317.1:0-25996 GCA_019454045.1 Zanthoxylum bungeanum | reverse complement strand
TCTGTGTACGCCTCTTCTAGGTATATTGAGAATCGTAGTGTATTGGGTGTGATGTCGAGATGGAAGTATCACTCCAGTCATAATGGAGATGATGATCACGTAGGATACGGAACTGGTTCTCTTTTATGCTGCAGCTATCGGGATATTATGACTAGGTCATGTTTATCTGATTATAGAGACTAATTACCAGAGATCCGATATGTGCTTCGTACGGGGCAGACATAGTTCCAGCCTCAGGCCTTGCACGTGACATCCGATGCTGGATCGATATACGCAATACTATGTATATTACGCCTGATATATATCGTTTATTCCTGTAAGCTTGTTTCTGGAGAATTGGGAAGGCATGGCGCTTTGCTAGAAGCCAACTTTGTCTTGTAAATCGGTAAAAATGTAGTACGAGGTACTTACGTGTTCGGATAGTCCGACGACCGAATTTACTGCCAACATATCCGAGGATCTCATGGGTCGCTTCCCGAAGATTCACCGATGACGTATGACTCGCACTTTATTAATCTGGGATTAATTAAATGAGAGAGAAAATTAATCTGGGATTAATTACGGAGATATTTTATCTGGGATAAAATCTTAATAAAAGAGAGAGAACGATTAATTTGGAATTAATCGATAAAATCATATATTCGATATATTATACGAAATTGGATTTCGACACGGAATTAAAATTAGATTTTAATTCGGGCGAATGAGTTAATTTAGAATTAATTCGTTGGCGACGTGAATAGTGATTTTGCTAGACATAATTATTTAATTACGTCGCAACGGAAAATTCGTTAATTTGGAATTAGCGAACCCGAGCCCAGGAGTATTTGCGAGTGCATTTGCATTTCGAATTCGAGTGCGGCACGCAAGTCACATCAAGCGTCAAATCGCTAGTCGCATCAAGCGTCAAATCATTAGTCACTTTGAGTGATGTGATGTGACAACATGTCACTTGATTGATTGAGTGATGTGAATAGTAGATTGGAGTTGTTGGAAAGTTTTTTGAAAGCTTGAATGACATATATTGTTATTTTAATAATTTGTATATGTTTTATTTTGATTTTTGAAATTAAAAGAAGTGTACTAGATACACTTAACACATTTACAACAAAAACAACTCTCTCTCTTCACTTTCTTTTCTTCTCTCTCACGCCCACAAAGGGCAGAATTTCTCTCTTCTGTTTCAGATCACTGCCGATAATAGAGAGGATGAATGTGATGATTTTTGTGTCAAAAATAAATAGTGCTAGCACACATCGGAGTCTTGAGGATGTGATAGGGAAATCCACCCGTGAGCTTGGAATCACATCACGAAAGCTTGGAGCTTGGAGCTTGGATCATTGCCGAATTTGGAGGACCAAATTTCAGCCACTGTCGAGACACCATGGAAGGAGAAAAAGAATTTTTGTTCTTCGTCGCATCGCTCAACCGCTCGATGTAAGTATTCTGTAACTTCCTCGTGTATTCGCAGTTATGTTTTATGCTTGATAATCGATCCTTGGGACCGTAGAACTCCAACAGTACTAGCTCCAATAAATCTTCTGCATGGTGTCCAACACCAATAAATGAAGCCTTTGTCATTTTTCCTTGGATATATGACTCATAAATCAGATAAGGATCTAAAGTAAGATCTTCAATCATACCATCTTTAACCAATTTTAATAGGCGTCTAACACCTATGTGACCCATCTCATATGCCATAATTCAGTATTATTTAATTCAGATCTTTTACTTATATTTTCTTCTACATTAAAGACATCTCGATATATTTCCAAAATATAATGACCATTAGATAAATAACATTCACATTTCAAAATAGTTATTTTTATCATATAAACATAAACACCATCTTTAATATTTATTTATATCCCTCTTTATCCAATATCAGTAACGATATTATCTTTCTGATAATAGATGGTACATAATAACAGTCATGTAAAATTAATTTACATACATTAGGGAGATCTATAACAATTATTCCTATGGCTTTGATATCCAATGTCTCGTCATTTCCAACTCTTAGCTAGATCTCCCATTTGTTTATCATTCTTTTAACTCTCATGGCTTCCATGGAGTTGCAATTATGAGTGGAACTACCGGTATCTAACACCCAATAACTATTTCTATATAAGGCTAATGAGATGTCAACAGTAGGAAAAATACAAAGCATACTTGGGGTTTCTGCTTCTCCTTTCAGCTATGGACAATCACGTTTCTAGTGTCCAGACTTCTAGCAATGTAGACATGCATCACGAGCTACACGCGGTCTTGTACTTTGTTTCTTGGAGTATTTCTGTTTATTTCCCATTTCAATCATTTTAGACTTCCCAGAAGTCTTTGAAGAGCTTGATCCACCATAGAGGTATAAAGTGGGATTTCATTTCTTCAAAACATGTTACGCCAAGCATAACATATTGTGAAGCTCTTCATATATGGCTTGCATCGAATGCATCACAAAGCCATCATATATACCGGTTAAAGAAGACAAAATCATATTTCGGCCCAGCCTTTCATCTATCATAATATTCTATCATTCCAAATATCACATTTGGTCAATCATGTTCAAAACATGAATGCTAAGACCTCCGATATATCTCAAATTTCATAATTGTTTCGAACAACTCCTTGAGTATTCTCATAATGCTCCAAGTATTTGGTTCATTTATGTAATGTGTAAGTAAATTTGGAATAATTTTGACATACATTGGATTTAGCTTCACATAGCTCAATTGTTCTGACTCCAAGATAATTTGATTTTTCATCTCTTACTCTAAGTAGTTCAAAACTCCTTTCAGTTTATTAGAATCCAAAAGCCATATTAATAGATTTATGATAGCCTTTTACAAGACAATAATTAAACACCAGTAGAATATTTTCATTTCAATATAAAAACACTAATACGATTGTGGATTTTAAATCTATTAGTGTCATCCCACTACTTTACGTAATTATGTAATATCCCTTAACAGAAAAATATAAATTTGACAATCAAAATTTCATAGTGGTAAGTGGATCCCATGGGACAAATAGGACAAATAAAATCACATGGCCGGAAATTACAATAAAATTGGAACCCTGTGGCTGCATATTACAATCAGAAATTAATGTTGCAGAAATTGCTTCTACAATAAGTGATGAATAGAACATAATCAAAATAATTTTAATTGTACTTTAGATTAAAATTTTTGAACATTCATAAGCCCACTCTAGGCGAAGCATAATTTACTGATATGCCTATGATGTCGGCGACCACAACATCTGAGCTCGTAGCCCGTAAAGAGTACGAATAGCCAACGGGGATTAACCAAAGAATAAATGAGTCCTCACCCAATATAAGACACCGGGAAAGATTTAAGGCCGCACTAAACCCATCGCAAGGTCTGACCTTAAATTTATTTAGGTTCGAAATGGTCTCTTACTGATACCAGTATGATATCCATATTCAAAAGAGGATATGCATGTCTTATAATGCAAGAATCGCACAAAACAGTTTATATTTCACACGACATGCACACATTTATAGAAGTAACAAGGGACCCCTGCAAGGGACCCCTGCTTCTATGCGTTTGTCCCATTTTATAGTGTTTTAAGGTTTGGTTAATAAGGAAAATATCTCCCATGGTGAGGAAACCAGTAGTTAAGGAAAAAAATAATTAGGGAAAGTGATTAGGAAGAAGAGAATGGTTTTTATGGAAATTGGTTAAGAAAGAAAGGGATCGAATTCTTCAACAAAACTGAAAACTCGAAACACATCCGGCTTGACTTAAGTCATTTCTAGCCGGATTTGATGGCTAAGTCTGGCAGGACATAGGTGACATCCAGTCGGATTTGTTGGCTAAATTTGGCCAGACATGGGTTGCATCTAGCCTGGGTTTCTTTCTCTCCCAACATTAAACCTTACTACTTTCCAAACTTTTGAGGTGTGTTCCTATAAAAGACTCATCACCGGACTATACGTAAAAATACAGTGTCTACAGTCGCCCCCACTTTGGTAGGCCTGTGTAGTGTGTGGCAGTGACAAGTCTATCAAATTCTTGCATGTATTTTTACTTACCCGACTCGTCTGGCGTCGACGGACTTACCTAGCATTGGTTGCAGTCTAATTGTTGGTTGATGGACCCTAAAACCCTCGAATGTTTCGATCGGTTGTGAGATACCTCTGTTAGAGTTGGTGCTTAGAGCGCCAATCCGAATAATATATTATACATTTTATTATTTATTAATAAAATAACTATATTATCATTTCATACCTTATTAATGGTATTGTCATTATGCATATTAGATTGATGTATAAAAATACTAAGAATGACATCGACCTTAGAATAGTCTTGTAGTAATACTGGAGTAGTGCGACAATAAGATAAGTATTACTATTGTAAGATATTCTTAAAGTAAATATTCCTTATCGTTGGTTTTAGTATACGGTCGAATTCCTATAACCTAGAAGACTAGCACACATCTTATATTGGAATTGGAGTTCCAATGGTTTAACCTGATGTACCATGAGCTTTGGAAGCTCGTATAGACGTGTGGGTATTGGTTGGACCGAATACTGACGGACTCAAAGGTGATTCCTAATAGTTTGAAGTACACATCACCGTCAATAGGAATCTCCTAGAGTTGAGTGAGTAGCATATGTAATCCTTTGACTATAGGATAACATTGATTTTGTGTGAGATCCTCCACATTTTGATGTTATGTATGTCAGAAATCTTTAATGTTCTGTCCTCTCGATAATCGTTGGGTGTAGATCGATGCATTCGTTAATCAAGTGCAAATCAAGACAGGATCCGTTGGCCCGTATGTGTACCATTAGAAGTTTAGGTATCCATGTAAGTAAGTGGCGATTCTTAATGTTTTGGCCAAATTCGATCACCTAGGGTGGATCGCATCAGTTGTAAATAATCATGGATATATCGACATGAGATGTGCACCTCAGAAATTTGACGGTATATTTTATGTTTCCTAAGCACATCTCGGATAGCCTATGACGGAGGGCTTGGTAAACATATATGATGACTGCCACTTGTATAGTTCAGAATGTTCGTTCTTGTTCTTCGCGAATTCAGAGGTGGCCGAATTGCGTACATATTAGCTAGGCTTATATGACGAACGTGTCTGAACTTAGAGAGAGTCCCAATATGAAGTGTAATTAGTGGAGTACTCGAGTAGCCAATTAATTTTGATAAAAGATATTATTCGATATTATAATTACAACTAAGATAATCAAGTGTTATTAGATAACATTGATTATTTACTTTGACCTAATTGGATTAATTCAATATTTACGTAAGGGCTTTGTCGTAATTTCATAATTATATTACCATTTGAGGATATTATGGTAATTGCAAGTATGTAATTATGTTGGTTTCTATTATATGTCCCAAACAAAGATTAAGCATGTGAAATACTATAAAGAATATATATAAAAACATGAAGTATGGCGGAATCATACTTACAATGCCTTGTGATGAAGAAGATGATCAAATGGTAGAAGCTCCAAGTGATGGAAGGTTCGGCCAAGAGGAGGAAGAAGACTCCAAGCTCCAAGCTCTTGTATTCCAAGCTCTTTGATGGTTTCCCTATCACCTCTTTTGATCCCTTGCTTGTGCTAGCAAAAATGGAGAAATGGAAGATCAAATCTTCCTTGCCCTTGTCAATGGAGTTCTCGGCATTTGAGAGAGAAGAGAGAATTTTTGGTGTAAAGTCTTGAATTAATTAATCTTTGTCTAACAAAAATCAATTTATATTTATGTTATAATTTATTAAATTAATAATAAATCTATGACATAAGCCATGCAATGGCTTAGAGTGTCAAACACTCAAACTCCATGCAAAGCCTTTGAGTGAAATGCACACTATCACCATGCAATGCCTTAGAGTGTTTTGTACACTATTAACATGCAATGCCATATCAATGACAAGTGTCATGTGGGCCCCACACGTTTCCCAATGAAAGTGGGCCCACGTCCACTCACGCGTTCGGGTTCGATATTTCCGAAATACCGAGCTAGCGTCGCGACGTTAATTAAATCGGATTTAAATAAATAATCGCTCCTAGCGAAATTATTATTTACGTCGCTTACGAATTAATTCTAAATTAACTCGTACGCCCGAATTAAAATCTAATTTTAATTTCGCGTCGAAATCGAATTTCGATTATTATATCGAATATAATAATTATATCGATTAATTCCAAATTAATCGTTCTCTCTCTCTAAATAAGGCACTTTATCCGAGATAAAGTTTCTCCGCAATTAATCCAAGATTAATTAAGTTCGAATCAAATATCATAGGTGAATCTTCAGGAAGCGACCCAAGAGATCTCCGGATATTTTGGCAGTAAATACGGTCGTCGGATAATCCGAACACGTACGTACCTCGTACTACGTCTTTACCGATTCACAAGACAAGGTTGGCTTCTAGCAAAGCGCCATGCCTACCCAATTCTCCAGAAATATTCTAATAGGAATATAAGATCTGTATCAGGCGTAGTATACCGTAGTATTGCGTAAATCGATCCAGTATCGGATGATCACATGCTAGGCCTGGGGCTGGAGATGTGTCTGCCCCGTACGAAACATATATCGGACATCAAGCAGCTAGTCTCTTTAAATCAGACAATCCTGACCTAGTCATATTGTCCCGACGGTTGCAACCTTTTATAGAGTACTAGTTTTGTGCCCTGCGTGATCATCGCCTCCATATGTCTGAAGCGATACTTCCATCTTGACATCACATCCAGCACACTACGATTCTCGATAAACCCAGAAGAGGTGTACACAGAACCGGTTAGGGTCCCCAACCACCAAAACCAAAGTTTACCGATTGTCGCAAGTACTAGCGATGTAAGTCTCAGGTTAAGACCATATACACCTACCCTGATGCGGCCTCCCATAGACACGCAGACATACTACCAATGGGATTCCGCGGGGTCTATCCAGAGCGAAGCTGTTTTCCGTACCATCGGTAAAACACAACCTCCTATTGCACTTGCATAAGTATCCAATACTTAAATATATGAGAACTATGCTGTTGTGCCCTCACAACGTGCACAAGCGCAATACTAGTCTATTCCGCATTATCGATGTCCGATCTCGATAATACTCCGACTAGGGATATTTAATGATTAAACTTTTATAGATTGATACTGTCTCATATCATCTCAATCCAGTATTAATCATATGGACTTTCGCCATTTATTAGTCAAAGTAAATAATATTACAAAACGGCAAAAGGCAATTTCATTATCACATAGTTAATTTTGTACAATAATACCATATCATTTACAAACAGTGACGCTATGGGACATAATGTCTAACAATCTCCCACTTGGCCTATAGCCAGTCACTCAAGCATCTAATACCCGAACTATGTATGTGTCGTTCAAAAACTTGCTGAAGAACAGCCTTCGTCAGCGGATCTGCAATGTTGTCATCTGATGTGACCTTCTCGACCTTTACATCGCCACGATGTATAATCTCCCGAATCAGATGGTAACGTCGAAGAACATGCTTGGACCTTTGATGAGACCTTGGTTCCTTAGCCTGTGCTATAGCCCCGTTATTGTCACAATACAATGGAACGGGCTCAGCTGCTAACGGAACTACTCCTAATCCGATTAGGAACTTTCGGATCCAAACTGCCTCCTTTGCTGCTTCAGATGCAGCGATGTACTCCGCTTCTGTTGTTGAATCGGCAACAGTATCTTGCTTGGAAGATTTCCAGCTCACTGCTCCGTTATTCAAACAAAAAATGTACCCGGATTGCGACTTGTAGTCATCCTTGTCGGTTTGGAAACTTGTCATCGGTATCCCCTCCGCAAGTTCTCCACCTCCAGAAAGAAAGCATCCTTAGTTCGTTTAAGATACTTAAGGATATTCTTAACTGCTATCCAGTGACCTTCACCTGGATCGGCCTGATAGCGACTGCACATGCTCAAAGCATATGAGACATCAGGTCGTGTACATATCATGGCATACATGATCGATCCGACTGCCGAGGCGAACGGTATCCGACTCATGTTGTTCTCTCTTCCTGAGTCTTAGGACACATGTCCTTAGACAGAGAGGTACCTCGTACCATTGGAACCAATCCCCTCTTGGATTGTTCCATGTTGAATCTCTTCAACACTTTATCAATGTATGTACTCTGGGAGAGTCCAAGCAGCTTTCTAGATCTATCCCTGTAGATCTTTATTCCAAGAATAAAGGCTGCTTCTCCCAGATCTTTCATGGAGAATTTTAATGAAAGCCAAGCTTTCACCGACGTTAGCATGGGAATGTCATTGCCTATAAGCAATACGTCGTCGACATAAAGGACAATAAAAGTAAGTGCTCTCCCACTAACCTTCTTGTATACACAAGGGTCATCTGCGTTTTGCACGAAATCATATTCCTTTATGATCTCATCAAAACGCTGATTCCATGACCGTGATGCTTGCTTCAATCCATAAATGGATCGATTTAACTTACAAACCTTGTTTGCAAGTCTAGGTACGATAAAACCGTCAGGCTGTTGCATATAAACATCCTCCAAAAGGTTTCCGTTAAGGAAAGCGGTTTTAACGTCCATCTGCCATATCTCGAAGTCGAAATATGCAGCTATTGCAAGCATTATCCGAATGGATTTAATCATGGCAACGGGTGAGAAGGTTTCGTCATAATCAATACCATATTGTTGACGATACCCCTTCGCTACAAGCCTAGCTTTGTACGTTTGTATGTTGCCATCCATGTCGGTCTTCTTCTTGAAGATCCATCTGCATCCAATAGGCTTTACGCCTTCTGGTGCATCAACCAGTGTCCAAACTTGGTTGGCGTACATGGAATCCATCTCGGACTTCATGGCTTCTTGCCATAAAGCGGAATCGATATTTTGTATCGCTTCCTCATACGTAGCCGGCTCATTATCCTCAATAAGATTAATATCAATATGAGGTGAGATCAGGAACCCATACCTCTCAGGTATTGTTCTGACTCTCTCCGACCTACGCGGTCCTTGTGTATGTGAAGTTTGTGGTACAGACTCATCCCGGACGGTCTGTTCTTGTTCCGTCGTTGATTCATTGCCAGGAACAGTATCACTACGATCTTCATCGAGTTCTACTTTCCTCCCACTTACCACTGCATTTATAAAATCCTTCTCAAGGAAAAATGCTTGTAGAGCAACAAATACTTTGTTCTCTTGTGGGTGATAGAAGTAATATCCTTTGGTTTCCCTAGGATATCCAACGAAAAGGCATTTATCAGATTTGGGTTCAAGTTTGGTACCTTCCAAACGTTTAACATATGCCCAGCATCCCCAAATCTTTAGGAAAGAGAAACCTGGTTTCCTTCCTGTCCATATCTCATATGGAGTCTGTTCAACAGACTTCGACGGTACCTTATTCAAAATAAGTATAGCACTGTTTAATGCGTATCCCCAGAAGGATATTGGTAGCTCAGTGCGACTCATCATTGACCTCACCATGTCCAACAAGGTGCGGTTTCTCCGTTCGGACACACCGTTTAATTGCGGTGTTCCAGGAGGAGTCCACTGTGAAAGAATACCATATTCTTTCAAGTAATCTTGAAACTCATAACTTAAGTACTCGCCACCACGGTCTGACCGTAATGTCTTGATACTCTTCCCTGTTTGTTTCTCCACTTCGTGTCGAAACTCTTTGAATTTCTCAAAAGTTTCCGACTTGTGTCTCATAAGATACACATAACCATAACGAGATGCATCATCTGTAAAGGTTACGAAGTAGTGAAAACCACCTCTAGCCTGGCTAGACATGGGCCCGCATACGTCAGTATGAACGAGAGCCAACAGTTCTGTGGCACGTTCACCTTTACCACTAAAAGGTGATTTAGGCATTTTGCCTAAAAGACAAGATTCGCAGACGTCATATGAATTGGGATCAAATTCGTCCAAGTACCCACTCTTCGAAAGTGTGGATATGCGAGTCTTGTTGATGTGTCCCAGACGACAATGCCACATATAAGCTTCATCTTTTAGATTACTTCTTTTGAGCCTTTTGTTTGTCATTTTAGGAGATTCATTTATATTCAAAATATAAAGACCGTTATTTGCAACAGCTGTGCAAATTTCTGCATCATTTTTATATAAATAACACCCAGTGTTCCTGAATACAAAAGTGTAACCCTGCTGGGTTAACAAGGATACAGATATAATATTCCTAGTTAAACTAGGTACAAAATAACAGTTCAAAAGTTTAAGTTCATGCCCTGAGGGCAGTACTAAAACAAAAGTCCCTACGGCCAAAACAGCAACTGGTGTTCCGTTTCCAACTCGTAGATCCATCTCCCCGGATGCCAGCACCCTGCTATCCTGCAGATCCTGCACATCAGTACAAATATGAGCACCACAACCAGAATCAAAAATCCAATTTTTAAAACTAGAAGTATTCATATTTATCTCAATAACAAACATACCAGAAGCGATAGCCTTGCCATCCTTGATATCCTCCTTCTGCCCCTTGCCCATTCGGCAGTCACGTTTCCAGTGACCCCTCTTGCCGCAGTTGAGGCAGATGTCGTGAGATTTGTCCCTGGCTTCCTAGAAGCAGATGTCAACTTGCCTTTGCCCTTTTTCTTGAACTTCTTCTTCTTTGCACCTCCAATTGCCTTGGGGCCACCCTTTGGCGCATGAGAGGTCGATGCAAAATGCGCCTCGCGCTTGCTCCCCTTTAGGAGTTCCCTTTCGGACTCCTTCAATAAGATAACAGCTCTCCAAGAGTGTCATCTGTATCCATCAACTTTAGTTGACTATGATTGATTTGTTTCCAAGTATCAGGAAGTGACTGCAAGATCATATCTATAGTCAGCTCAGCCTCCAAGACTATTCCCATATTGGCCAACTCATCAATATCGGCGATCATTTGAGTCCCGTGGGCTTCAACTGATGCGCCATCTGTCATCCGGGAGCGGAAGAGTTTCCTTACTAGCTCGTACCTCTTCATCCGCTTATTAGTGCGGTGAAGATCACGCAATCTTGCCATCATGTTATAGGGATCCAAGTCCCTATTCTGGCGTCTGAAATGCTGGGTCATTGCAGCTAGCATAACTGACTGAGCTTGGTCACAATCATCACTATGAGTTTTCCATAACTCTAGCTCCAGTGGCTCAGTGGTTTAGGCGGGAGAGGTCTCTGAATAGTATACAGTATCCTCTCAGCCCCAAGCACTATCTTGAGGTTCATTTCCCAGTCGGCAAAGTTTGTCCCTCTGAAGACATTATCGCCCATGATAATGTCACGGATATTACCTTTGCCAGTCATCTTGACAACTATAGTCCAACTATAAAGTCAACGATGTTATGGGTACAGTCAAACTGTTACAAATAAAAATAACAATATATTAGTCCAACTAATTAAAATATTGACGAAATGTTTTTGAAAGACGCGTAAGGCTAAGTATCTGAACGAAATTGCAAATTCAATAATAGCCTCCCACTATTTTCTTCAAGTTTCTAACCCTCTGTAGACAACTCGGGAAATCTAATTTCCTAGTGGGCTAGGATCCCGTTAAATAACACACAACCTTGACTTTGGCCAATAAAAATTGTATGCTATTTAACATAGGTAGATCTCCATGATCAATTGGATCTCATCCAATTCCTAGATCCGGTTAGGTGGACATCCAAGTCCGAAACATATGTATAATGTCAATGTATCCAATACATTCTCCTAACCATCCTCCGAATCAACTAGGCTTGGCTTTGGCCAAAAAACAAACCTAATGATTCCGGTTAAGCTAGACCCATTGACGAGGAAAGTTTCGTAATCAATGTCGTTGGACAAAAAGTGACCTTGACTTTGGTCAATAAAAATCACGATTTGGACAAGACACCGATATGCAACAAAACTCTCATGATTCAAGTACATCCTAGGTTGACAAAGGTCTTGACTTTGGTCAAAAACAAACCAATGCCAACTTCGGATCTTGAACAAGAACCATTCAATGGAAGGATATTAGCTTAATATAAATTGAGGGATTTTCGCGTAATTGGCAACCAATTTATTTATCTTTGTTAGGTCTCATCATCATACACCCTTAAGCATGCTTCTAAAACATCATAAAGCGCGTAAAGTAAAGTAATAGTGATATGCGGATGGATATTTAAACAACTTGTTCCTAGAACAAATCACTCCCTTTCCTCTCCCCGCTAGCACTATTCTACAACTACCCAATTACATAATACAATAAGAAACCTCATTTACATTGAGGGGAATTAGGTGGTGAGAAGAGAATACAAAGAGATAAAGAGATAAGGCTGGACACGCAGGTCCAATTTATAAATTCCAAATTTACAATAATTTCTAAAATTACCCTTTTCCCTTCTAATATCCATCCGATATACACTATTCATTCATCACATACATATATATTCAAACAAGACATGCTTTTACAACCAATCTAATCCAATTAATTAGTCTTTGTTAATGTGATCATCCAATGTTCAAACAACGGTTTGATTTTGTGCGAGTCCAACTCGATTGAGAATAAGTACATAAAGTACGAATTCGCGAATTATATCGAACTACTAATTAAATCTAATTCAATTCGTATTCAATACTAATCCAATTATTTAATTCCAAATCAAATGTTTACACTTTTAATATGCTTTAAAGACTTAGATTCTAAATCTAATCCTATTGGGTCTCAAAGCCCAATTAACATCCAATGTTGAATTTAATTCAAGTCAAATGGGCTTAGAATTGATTTATTAAGGCTTGGGCTTTTGGTCAATGTGGGTCAAACCCAATTGCCAAGCCCAAATAAGGAATCACCCTTAAGTGCCATAAAACCAATTTTAAGCCCATAAGGCCCAATAAATTATTAAAGCCCATTAATTAAATTTTAATATTCCAAACATTAAAGTCCAATTAATTAAAGTGTAATATCAAGATTAATATATTAAACCAAATATTTCAAAAATACCCATTTAATTTATTAATCATGTATTTGTCAAATTAAATGTCCAACATTAATTTTATCAAAAATCAACTCCATTTCATGTCCTTGTACATTCGGCCAAGGTGAGTTATTTGTGTCGATTTGTTTTTCAATCCGATTGAATTACTAATCTACGTCCCGTACACGTTCTAAGTCATCTAATGATCTTAAACACAAAAAAAATTTCAATCTACTCCAAGTAGTAACACATTCGGCCAAGGCATGGATTTGGGGAAAAATCATCCAATGCATTTTTCATGAAATTGATTCCATATATCATCATGTTATACACATGCAAGCATACTTATTAATCAAATTTCATAAGAACATGCTTATATCAATTTCATCATGCCATTCGGCCAAGGTGGGGAAAAATCATCCAATGCATTTTTCATAAAATTGATTCCATATAACATCATGTTATACACATGCAAGCATACTTATTAATCAAATTTCACAAGAACATGCTTCAATCAATTTAACACACCCATTCGGCCAAGGTCAAAATTTTGGGGAAAAATCATCCAATGCATTTTTCATAAAATTGATTTCATATAATGTCATTTAACATACATATAAGCATACTCATTCATCAAATTTCACAAGAACATGCTTCAATCAATTTTACCCAAATTTTAACCTAAAGTATTTCATGCTTAAACCTAGCTCAATGATACCATTGTTGGTTTCTATTATATGTCCCAAACAAAGATTAAGCATGTGAAATACTATAAAGAATATATATAAAAACATGAAGTATGGCGGAATCATACTTACAATGCCTTGTGATGAAGAAGATGATCAAATGGTAGAAGCTCCAAGTGATGATGGAAGGTTCGGCCAAGAGGAGGAAGAAGACTCCAAGCTCCAAGCTCTTGTATTCCAAGCTCTTTGATGGTTTCCCTATCACCTCTTTTGATCCCTTGCTTGTGCTAGCAAAAATGGAGAAATGGAAGATCAAATCTTCCTTGCCCTTGTCAATGGAGTTCTCGGCATTTGAGAGAGAAGAGAGAATTTTTGGTGTAAAGTCTTGAATTAATTAATCTTTGTCAACAAAAATCAATTTATATTTATGTTATATTTATTAAATTAATAATAAATCTATGACATAAGCCATGCAATGGCTTAGAGTGTCAAACACTCAAACTCCATGCAAAGCCTTTGAGTGAAATGCACACTATCACCATGCAATGCCTTAGAGTGTTTTGTACACTATTAACATGCAATGCCATATCAATGACAAGTGTCATGTGGGCCCCACACGTTTCCAATGAAAGTGGGCCCACGTCCACTCACGCGTTCGGGTTCGATATTTCCGAAATACCGAGCTAGCGTCGCGACGTTAATTAAATCGGATTTAAATAAATAATCGCTCCTAGCGAAATTATTATTTACGTCGCTTACGAATTAATTCTAAATTAACTCGTACGCCCGAATTAAAATCTAATTTTAATTTCGCGTCGAAATCGAATTTCGATTATTATATCGAATATAATAATTATATCGATTAATTCCAAATTAATCGTTCTCTCTCTCTAAATAAGGCACTTTATCCGAGATAAAGTTTCTCCGCAATTAATCCAAGATTAATTAAGTTCGAATCAAATATCATAGGTGAATCTTCAGGAAGCGACCCAAGAGATCTCCGGATATTTTGGCAGTAAATACGGTCGTCGGATAATCCGAACACGTACGTACCTCGTACTACGTCTTTACCGATTCACAAGACAAGGTTGGCTTCTAGCAAAGCGCCATGCCTACCCAATTCTCCAGAAATATTCTAATAGGAATATAAGATCTATATCAGGCGTAGTATACCGTAGTATTGCGTAAATCGATCCAGTATCGGATGATCACATGCTAGGCCTGGGGCTGGAGATGTGTCTGCCCCGTACGAAACATATATTCGGACATCAAGCACTAGTCTCTTTAAATCAGACAATCCTGACCTAGTCATATTGTCCCGACGGTTGCAACCTTTTATAGAATACTAGTTTTGTGCCCTGCGTGATCATCGCCTCCATATGTCTGAAGCGATACTTCCATCTTGACATCACATCCAGCACACTACGATTCTCGATAAACCCAGAAAGGTGTACACAGAACCGGTTAGGGTCCCCAACCACCAAAACCAAAGTTTACCGATTGTCGCAAGTACTAGCGATGTAAGTCTCAGGTTAAGACCATATACACCTACCCTGATGCGGCCTCCCATAGACACGCAGACATACTACCAATGGGATTCCGCGGGGTCTATCCAGAGCGAAGCTGTTTTCCGTACCATCGGTAAAACACAACCTCCTATTGCACTTGCATAAGTATCCAATACTTAAATATATGAGAACTATGCTGTTGTGCCCTCACAACGTGCACAAGCGCAATACTAGTCTATTCCGCATTATCGATGTCCGATCTCGATAATACTCCGACTAGGGATATTTAATGATTAAACTTTTATAGATTGATACTGTCTCATATCATCTCAATCCAGTATTAATCATATGGACTTTCGCCATTTATTAGTCAAAGTAAATAATATTACAAAACGGCAAAAGGCAATTTCATTATCACATAGTTAATTTTGTACAATAATACCATATCATTTACAAACAGTGACGCTATGGGACATAATGTCTAACAAATTATAGGTTTTTTGGCCTGATTTAATTGGATTAATCAAAGTGAAGACATGTAACTAATCCATTAATTAAGCTTTGTTGAGTTAATGGATTAAATCAAAGTGGTAGAAAAAAGTGATTAGTCACACATAATTATACATATTTTACAAATTAGATTAAGCCCACATTAAAGTTTATTAAAACTTTTATTAATTATCAATTGCCTAAGTTTTGCTATAAATAGCAAGCTTGAGCAATGGTTTTAATCAAGATTAAGAAAGTTAAAGACAAGTAATTCTTGGAGGAATTAGCTTAGAGAATAGAAGTGTTTAGAGAATGTCAATTAAAGAGAAAATGTTGGAACAAAAACGGAAAAAATAAGAAAAAAAACTTTGTCAAAATGAAAAAATGCTAGCCTCTGGTTGGTTTTAGATGGGATGGACAGAAGTAAAAGTACGGATGAGTGTCCTTCACTTGATTGTTGCTACGAACAAGTCGAATGAGCAATTTTCCAGCGACGACGTGGACCCACAAACTTGTGAGAATAATAATTCACGAAATGAATGATTTCCTATCGACCTCCGTCAGAGCCTATGTTTTCTGCTGTCAGATGGCCATGCCTGAAGATTTTTTCAAGTAATTGTCGTTGATCAACCCTACCTGATGACCTCACCACTTCAGTTCTCATAGAAGGAGAAGCGGAAAATGCCACTCGCCTTTTGTTTTGGCTATCTACAACATTTCAACAATGAGGAATCAAGATTGGATCTTGGAGTGAAGTTTGCTTGCATTGGAATCAAGATTGGATCTTGGAGTCAAGCTTGCTAATCCTTAGAAGTTCTTCAACCATTTCAACAAAGGAGAAGTAGATTGGATTTTACATCAAGCTTACTAGGTAAGTTTGAACTTCTCTTAAGATATGTTCTTCATTAATGAGTTTTTCATTAGTGAGACATATAGTGATGAAATATGTATTGAATGCATGATTACATAGCTTGAAGTTGCATTAAGGTTGATAGATTGTGTTATGATGCTTTGGAAGTATAAACACAATATGCTTGTTAATTAGGTCAAATATGTTTATGTTGGACATAGAACAATTAATAAGAGTTTGGAACTCTAGATTAAAGCTTAGGGTCATGGCTACCATTCTAGAATCACATGACCACCTTTTGGTGAACTAAAATTGTTCATGAGACATTTCATAGTGGGATTCTAAATTGGTTTGTGTTTTGATTCAAACAAATGCATATAAGTATATATAATACAAGTATGTTAGTTGTATAACATGTGTTGATGATGGTTATGAAGCTAAAATTCGAATTTAGGTGTATTTGAAGTATTATGAGAAAATTGAAAGTGTTTAGTAATGGTTTGAAGTTGAAAAATTCTCACTGCCTAGGGTAGCGTCGCGACACCGAGCATCAGACCTAGGAGCATCGTAACTCCCAACCTTTCATGTCGTGACAGCGAGACGTTCAGCTCTCGGTTTTGCTATCACATTTTGGAGCGTCGCGACGCCCAAGCTCCCGCGTCGTGACAGGCAGAGCTAATACATATCGAAACTTCATTTTCTCCGTTCTGGAGTTTCCAGTCTCCGTTTTGGTCACCATGTTTTCCTACGGACTCGAACGGAATGCAGTTTTACATAAAAATATTTTAAAATATACCCATGCTAGATATACACGGGTTAGACCCACTTCCACTGCACGGGACACCGATCCAACCCTAGGGGTTTCACATCTACTCCAACAGAATGATATCAGTAGCAAGGCTTAACCACACAACACATGTTGCATGTTTGACATGTATTTGAATCTATGCCTTTATATTTTAATTTAATTATGCATAAATCATATTGGATATGTATTGTATGTTTTAAATTAAAATTTGACCTAATTATGTTAATGTCTTGATTGTCATAAATCTCTCATGATTAGGTGATTGTTTTATTTTAATTAATAGTATTAGTAATGTTGGAGCATTACTGAGAGGTTTGTCTTGTCAATGCGAAGATGAATGATTTCTTACTATTTATATCTAAGATCGTCATTATTGTGAGGGTATTAGTGCTCGGAACTTAGGTCGCTCTGGTAAAACATTAGATATAGCGTGATGAGTTAACGTAGTCACCCAACACCATCATTATCGTGAGGGTGTACATACGAAGTTCATTAGTGCATATTGACAAGTATACAACTGAAATACGTCTTAATCCAAGAGCGTCGATAGTGTGAGGATAAGAAACGGTTCAGGACCAAACTAATAGTACATGAATGTGATTGACCTTGAAGGTCTACCTAATGAGTTTATAAAGGCCAAGACCGTCGATAGTGTGAGACTGGAGTAAATATCATTGGATCCACTTCCCGCTAAGAAATTTAGATAATCTAATTTCTATTTTTCCATTAAGGGAGATTACGGAATTACGTAAAGTAGTGGGAAGGCAATAATAGATTTAAAATTTCATAATCAATTAGTGTTATTATTTTGAAATGAAAAATATTCTACTATTGTTTAAAATATTGTCTTGTAAATGGATGCAGCAAATCCATTGATGAGACTTTTGGATCCTAATAAACTAAAAGGAGCCGAGAACTACTTTGAGTAGGAAATGAACATCCGTCTTGTCTTGGAGTTTGAAAAGTTGACTTATGTAACTATCAATCCATTTCCTGTTGAAATCGATCATGACTCCACTCTTGAAGAGCGAGAAATTCTTACAAAATGGAATGATGATAACCTGAAAGTGAAATCCTACATTTTAGGATTGATGGTTCTAGATTTGTTGAGACAATACGTAGAGGTACTGGATGCTTGGAGAATTATATAAACACTCAAAGAGTTTTTCGAGGAAAATCAAGAAATCAAAATTTATCGAAGGTCTAAGGAATTGTTCCGTGTTGAACTCAAGGATATAGGAGCTGTCAGCATTCATGTTTTGAATATGATTGACTAGATCCGAAACTTAGAACGACAAGGCATTGTGATTGATGAACGATTAGGCGGTAATTCGATTATGTCTTCTCTGCTTGGAACTTTTGCCGGCTTTTGTGTTAAACTTCCATATGCATTCGATGTAAGCAGCTATGAAAAACTTCATAACATGTTACGCACGGCGAAGCATGATATAAGGAAAGACAACCACACTTTGTACCTCCATGGTGAAGCTGACTCTTCGAAGACTTATAGGAAGTCAAATAAAATAAAAATGGGGAAGAAGAAGATTTCAAAGAAAAACTCCAAGAAGTGCAAAAGTGCAAAACTGCAAGTAGCGTGTGATCAATGTGTACAATGCAAGAACTCTGGACACTGGAAGAATGACTGTCCAAAGCTAAAAGGAAAAGTAGGACCCTCATGTATGCTTTGTATTTTTCCTATTTTTGACATCTCATTAGCCTTAGATGCAAATAATGGATGGGTATTAGACACTGGAAGTCCCACTCATATTTGTAAATCTATGCAGGTCATGAGGGTTAAAAGAATGTTGAATAAAGGGAGAGATCCCACTTAGAGTTCGCAATGACGAGATATTAGATGTCAAGGCCATAGGAACAGTTGTTCTAGATCTCCCAAATGAATGTAAATTAGATTACATAATTATTATTATGTACCCTCAATTATCATAAAAATAATATCACTGTCAATATTTGATAAAGAGAAATATAAAATAAACATTAAGGATGAAACTGTATGTTTATGTGATAAATATAATTTATTTAAATATGAATGTTCTTTATCTAACGGTCACTCTGTTTTGGAAACATATAAAAATGTCTTTAATGTAGAGGAAAATACAAGTAGGAAATCTGAATTAAATAATACTGAATTATGGCATATGAGATTAGGCCACATAGGTGTTAGACGTCTATCCAAATTGGTAAATGATGGTTTGATTGAAAATCTTACCTTAGATGCTTATCTGATTTTTGAGTCATGTATTCAAGGAAAGATGACAAAGGCCCAATTTCTCGGTGTTGGACATCGTGTTGGAGATTTATTAGAGCTAATACACAGCGATGTGTGTGGTCTATTAAATCATGCCGCCCATGATGGTTCAACATACTTCGTGACTTTCACAAATGATAAGTCTAGTTATGGTTATGTCTATTTGATGAGACATAAATCGGAAACATTCGACAAGTTAAAAATATTCTGAAACTAATTAGAAAAACAAACCAGTAATTCATCAAGTGCCTTATATCAGATCGATGTAGTGAATACATGAGTGAAGAATTTAGAAATTATGTAAGGGAGAATGAACTTATTGCCCAATATAGCCCACCAGGAATACCTTAATACAATGGTGTGTCTGAGCGTAGAAATCGTACTTTATGGATATGGTTGTGATCAATGATGAGCTATACAGATCTTCCTTATTACATTTGAGATTACGCTTTATTTTTACTGCCCACATACTTAATAGGGTTCCATCGAAAGTTGTTTCTACGACCCCCTATCAGATACGGTTCGGTAGAAATTCAAGTCTTAGGTATTTAAAGATTTGGGGTTGTCATGCATATGTTATAATTACGGAGCGAGATAAACTAGAACACAGGGTTTATAAATATAGGTTCGTTGGATATCCTGAAAATTGTTTGGATATCAATTCTACGATTCTGAGCAACGAAATGTATTTTTTGTTCGTTTTGCCACTTTTATTGAAAAGAAATTTTGAGAGAAAGTGTGAATTGTAGAAGATTGAACTTGATGAGTTTGATCCTAACATTAAGGAACCTGAGATGGAACCAGAGATCCAACTGGGTGAAGACTCTATAATACATGTTCTACGTAAGTCGAATAGAATATCAAGACCTCCTCAAAGATTGTTTTTAACATCTGATGTGAGCCTTGATGTTCTCCTCTTGGAGGAAATATAGATCTGACTACATATAAAGAAGAGATATTAGATATCGATTCGGGAAAATGGCAGGAGCCATGAAATACGAGATGGATTTTATGCATGACAATCAAGTTTGGGACTTAGTTGAACTTCCTGAAGGAATTAAACCTATTGGTTGTAAATGGGTTTACAAAAAGAAATGAGGGCCCGATGGAAATGTGGAAACCTTTAAGGCCTCACTGGTAGCGAAAGGTTTCACTCAACGTCCTGGGATTGACTATGAGAAAATTTTTCAGCAGTGGCCATGCTAAAATCCATTAGGATTCTTTTAGCCATTGCTGCATCTCACGATTATGAGATATGACAGATGAATGTGAAAACCGATTACCTAAATGGATTCATTGAGGAGGATATATATATGGAACAACTAGAGGGTTTCATATCCAGTGAGACTTCAAACTTGGTTTGTAAGCTCCAAAAGTCTATTTATGGACTTAAACAGACATCTCGAAGCTGGAATCGTCATTTTGATGAGATAATTAGATTATCTGGATTCATTAAGAACGAAGAAGAATCATGTGTTTATAAGAAAGTGAGTGGGAGCATGATAGTTTTCCTACTCTTGTATTTAGATGACATCCTTATCATTGAGAATGATATAGGATTGATGCAAAGTGTGAAAGCCTACCTTTGCAAGAACTTCTTCATGAAATATATGGGTGAAGCTTCCTAAACACTAGGTATAAGGATCTACCATGATATAGTTAGGAAGCTTATAGGGTTGTCACAATCGACGTACATAGAAAGGATGTTAGAAAGATAGTTTTACCAACTGCAAGACAGTAAATGTACCTTTCCGATACAGCATACATCTTTCGAAAAAAATGACACCTCAGACTGAGGAAGAGAGAGGATGTCTAACTTGTCTTATGCTTTTTGTATTGGAAGCATAATGTATGATATGATATGTACAAGACTTGACATCAGTTTCGGCGTCAGTGTTGACTAGCCGAAATCAATGTGATCCAGATAACGATCATTGGACAGCCGTGAAACATATCCTGAAATATCTTAAGGGTACTAGGGATAAGTTTCTGATATATGGAGAAGATGAGCTACAAGTTAAGGGTTATACAGACTCCGACTTCCAAAGAGATCAAGATGATAGAAAATCTACATCAAGATAAATATTTACACTTAACGGTGGTGTGGTTAGTTGGTGATGTTCAAAACAAGGCTCAACAGCAGATTCCACCACTGAGGCGGAATTTATAGCGGCTTCAGAAGCTACTAAAGAAGCTGTTTGGATTAGAAATTTTATCACAGAACTTGGCGTTGTGCCTAGTATTGCGGATTCAATCCCATTATACTGTAATAATAACAGAGCCGAAGGCGTATTCCAAGTCTAAGCATGTGGAAAGGAAATACCGCGTAATTAGAGAGATTATTGAATGAAAAGACATATTGGTCTTGAAGGTTCAAGGACTAGACAACATAACAGACCCGCTTACAAAGGTCTTACATCCAAATTTATTCGATAAACATGTGGAAGAAATGAGATTGCGGTACCATCACTAAGCAAGTGGGAGTTTGTTGGAGTTTGTTCTTGGAGCGTCAATCCGAATAATGTATTGTACATTTTATTATTTATTAACAAAATAACTACATTTTTATTTCATACCTTATTAATAGCTTGTCATTATGCATATTATATTGATGTATAATATGTTAAGAATGACATCGACCTTAGAATAGTCTTGTAGTAATACTGGAGTAGTCCGACAATGGGATAAGTATTACTATTGTAAACAATTCTTAAAGTATAATATTCTAGTCATTGGTTTTAGAATACGGTCGAATTCCTATAACCTAGAAGAGTAACCAATGTCGTATATTGGAATTGGAGTTCCAGTGGTTTAGCCCGATGTACCATGAGCTTTGGAAGCTCGTATAAACGTGTGGGTATTGGTTGGACCGAATACTGAAAGACTCACGGGTGATTCCTAATAGTTTGAAGTACACACCATCGTCAATAAGAATCTCCGAGAGTCGAGTAGCATATATAATGCTTTGACTTTAGGATAACATTGATTTTGTGTGAGATCATCCACACTTTGATGCCATGTATGTCAGAAACCTTTCATGGTCTGGCCTCTCGACTATCATTGGGTGTGGACCGATAGACTCGTTAATCAAGTGCGAATCAAGATAGGATCCGTTGACCCGTATGTGTACCATTAGGGGTTTAGGTTTCCATGTAAGTCATGATTCTTAAAGCTTTGGCCAAAGTCGATCACCTACAGTGGATTACATCAGTTGTAAAGAATCGTGGACATGTCGACATGAGATGTGAGCCTTGAAAACTTGACGGTATGTTATATGTTTCCTAAGCACAACTCGGATAGCCTACGATAGAGGGATTGTTAAACATTGTGATGACCTCCACTTGTATAGTTCAGAAAGGTCATTCTTGTTCTTCGCGAATTCGGAGGTGGCCGAATTGCGTACATATTAGCTAAGCTTATTGTTGGACAATTATGACCCATAGCGTCACTATTTGTAAAAGACATTGTGTTTTTGTACAAATTAATTATGTAGCAAAGGAAATTGCCTTTTATCATTTCGTAATTAGATTACTTAAATGTGTGAATGATGAAAGTCCTTATGATTAGTTTCGGATTGAGATGATATGAGACAGTATCAATCCACGACGGTTTAATCATTAATATCCCTAGTCGTAGTATTATCGAGACTGGACATCGATTAATGCGGAATAGACTAGTATCGCACTTGTGCGTGTTATGAAAGCGTAACAGCATAGTTTTCATATATTTAAGTATTGGATACTTATGCAAGTGTGGTAGGAGGTTGTGTTTTACCGATGGTACGGAAAACAACTTCGCTCTGAATAAACCCCTCGGAATCCCATTGGTAGTATGACTATGTGTCTATGGGAGTCCGCAATCAGGGTAGGTGTATTTGGTCTTAACTTGAGACTTGCATCGCTAGTACTTGCGACAATCAATACGCTTCGGTTTTGGTAGTCCAGGACTTTAACAGGTTCTGTGTACGCCTTTTCTGGGTTTCTTGAGAATTGTAGTGTATTGGGTGTGATGTCAAGACGGAAGTATCACTTCAGTCATATGGAGATGATGGTCACACAGGGATACAGAACTGGTTCTCTAAAGGGTTGCAACCATCGGGATAATATGACTAGGTCATGATTGTCCGATAATGAAGAGACTAGTTGCTAGTGATCAAATATATACTTCGTACAGGGCAAATACTATTCCAGCCCCATACCTTGCATGTGACATCCGATACTGGATCGCAATACGCAATACTACGTATGCTATGCCTGACATAGATTATATATTCCATTAAGAATATTTATAGAGAATTGGGTAGGCATGGCGCTTTGCTAGAAGCCAACCTTGTCTCGTAAATCGGTAAGAACATAGTACTAGGTACGTACGTGTTCGGATAGTCCGACGACCGGATTTACTGCCAACATATCCAGGGATCTCTTGGGTCGCTTCCCGAAGATTCACCGATGACGTATGATTCGAACTTTATAATCTGGGATTAATAGCGGAGAGACTTTATCTGGATAAAGTACTATTTGAAGAGAGAGAACGATTAATTTGGAATTAATCGATAAAATAATATATTCGATATATTATACGAAATTAGATTTCGACGCGGAATTAAAATTAGATTTTAATTTGGGCTAACGAATTGATTTAGAATTAATTCGCAAGCGATGTGAATAGTAATTTTGCTAGGCATGATTATTTAATTAAATTTGATTTAATTACGACGCAACGGAAAATTCGTTAATTCAAAATTAACGAAACCGAGCCCGGAATGTGTTGCGAGGCCACTTCGATTTCGAATCAAGTGCGGCCCACAAGTCACATCTCGCGAGTCACATCACTTGTCCCTTTAGTGATAGAAGTCAAGTCACCTTTTTGGTGAGTGACATGCAGTCACTATTCATGATAAAAGTTGGTGTTGGGGCCATTTAATGGATTTTTGGAGCCAAAATTTTGGGTTGACTTTTGAATGATATACCAAATATTTTGGTGAAGGATACTCATTATTGTTTTGTGAGAAACAAAACATCAAAACAAAGAAAACTCTCTCTCCCAAATTAGCCATTGCCGTGAGCCTTGGAGGAAGGAAGAAGAATAGTTTTTTTCTTCCAATCTTGCTAGCACAAACAAAGGATCAATACAAGGTGATAGGGAAACCGAACTTAGAGCTTGGAATCCTTTGGAAGCTTGGAGCTTGTACATCTTCATCAACAAAATCTTACCTTGGCCGAAGCTTGAACAAGGAGAAAAATTTTGTTGATCTTCGCATCCAAAAGTCGTTCAATGTAAGTGTGATTCCGCCTCCACTTCTTAGTGTTGTATCATTCTACTATTCATTGCTATTTGATCTTGGGACCATCTTAGCAACCAACACTTATATGACGAACGCATCTGACTTAGAGGGTCCCAATATGAAGTGTACTCATTGAACACTTGGGTAGCCGATTAATTTTGAAAAAAGATAATATTCGATATTATAATTATCAACTAAGATAATCAAGTGTTATTAGATAACATTGATAATTCACTTTGGATTAATTCAATATTTACACCAGGACTTTGTCGTAATTTCATAATTATCTATACCATTTGAGGATATTATGGTAATTGCATGTATGTAATTATAAGTGTTTTTGACTTGATTTAATTGGATTAAATCAAAGTGGAAGACATGTAACTAATCCATTAATTAAGCTTTGTCTTGATTTAATTGGATTAAATCAGAGTGATAGACAAAGGTGATTAGTCACATCTAATTATACATAATTGGAAAAATTAGATTAAGCCCAAATTAAAGTTGATTAAAACTTTTATTAATTAAAAATTGTCTAAGTTTTGCTATAAATAGCAAGCTTTAGCAATAGTTTTAATCAAGCTTAAGAAAGTTAAAGACGATCAATTCTTGGAGAAATTATCCTAGAGAATAGAGGTGTTTATAAAAGCTTTTGAAGATCTCTACAACATTTCAACAAGGAGGAATCAAGATTGGATCTTGGATTGAAGTTTGCTTGCATTGGAATCAAGATTGGATCTTGGAGTCAAGCTTGCTAATCCTTGGAAGTTCTTTAACCATTTCAACAAAGGAAAAGTAGATTGGATCTTGCATCAAGCTTACTAGGTAAGTTTGAACTTCTCTTAGCTATGTTTTTCATTAGTGAGCTTTTCATTAGTGAGACATATAGTGATGAATTATGTATTGGATGCATGATTACATAGCTTGAAGTTGAAGTATGGCTAATAGATTGTTTATGATGCTTTTGGAAGTATAAACACAATATGTTTGTTAATTAGGTCAAATATGTTTATGTTGAACATAGACAATTTGTTGGTTTCTATAATATGTCCCAAGGAAAGATTAAGCATACATGAAATACAACAAAGAATATATATAAAAGATGAAGTATGGCGGAATCATACTTACCAAGCTCTTTGATGAAGAAAATCAAGCCAAGATGGAAGCTCCAAGGTTGATTAGGTT
>SKCR01005316.1:0-26004 GCA_019454045.1 Zanthoxylum bungeanum | reverse complement strand
GCTTCAAGTCTTCTTCTTCCCTTGGCCGAAACCAACCAACCAACTTGGAGCTTGGAGATTCAAAGGTTTTGTTCATCTTCTTCATCACATAACTTTGTAAGTATGATTCCGCCATGCTTCAAGTCTTTTACATATATTCATTTTAGTATTTCATATGCTTAATCTTTGTTTGGGACCTATATAATAGAAACCAACATTGGGTAGGCATGGCGCTTTGCTAGAAGCCAACCTTGTCTTGTGAATCGGTAAAGACGTAGTACGAGGTACGTACGTGTTCGGATTATCCGACGACCGTATTTACTGCCAAAATATCCGGAGGTCTCTTGGGTCGCTTCCCGAAGATTCACCTATGATATTTGATTCGAACTTAATTAATCTTGGATTAATTGCGGAGAAACTTTATCTCGGATAAAGTGCCTTATTTAGAGAGAGAGAACGATTAATTTGGAATTAATCAGTAAGATTATTATATTCGATATAATAATTGAAATTCGATTTCGACGCGAAATTAAAATTAGATTTTAATTCGGGCATACGAGTTAATTTAGAATTAATTCGTTAGCGACGTAAATAATAATTTCGCTAGGCGCGATTATTTAAATTCGATTTAATTAACGTCGCGACGCAAGTTCGGTATTTCGGAAATATCGAACCCGAACGCGTGAGTGGACGTGGGCCCACTTCCATTTGGAAACGTGTGGGGCCCACATGACACTTGTCATTATATGCATTATTTTATTAATAAGGCATTGCATGTTAATAGTGTACAAAACACTCTAAGGCATTGCATGGTGATAGTGTGCATTGCACTCAAAGGTTTTGCATGGAGTTTGAGTGTTTGACACTCTAAGCCATTGCATGGTTTATGTCATAGATTTATTATTAATTTAATAAAATTATGACATAAATATAAATTGATTTTTGGTATCAAAATCAATTAAGAAAATCCTCTCTTCTCTCCTTTACTTGACCGAAAACTGCATGCAGTTTTGGTCTTCATCTTCTTCAAATTTGGTTGCCAAAAGCTTGAAGAAAAGGTTGATGTTTGGAACATGCAAGGCTAGCACCTTCAAGGGATCAAAAGAGGTGATAGGGAAACCATCATAGAGCAAGGAATACACAAAGCTTGTAGCTTCCTTCTTCTTCCTCCTCTTGGCCGAATCTTCCAACACTTGGAGCTTCCACCATTGATCATCTTCTTCATCACATAGCTTTGTAAGTATGATTCCGCCATGCTTCAAGTCTTTTATATATATTCATATATAGTATTTCATATGCTTAATCTTTGTTTGGGACACATTATAGAAACCAACACGTATATGATAGGATTATATATGATTATACCCAGATAGAAATGAGTTTCTTATAATATCCGTTAAACGAAGAAATTCATTTCAATATACAAGATGGTCATTTATGAATTGATATAAATCCTGAGTGTAATGTGAACTCTTGCATGGCAGGCTATATTCTTTGATTGAAAAGGTGAGGTTGGTGTAGCAATCCTGATCAATAGCTACGTACTTTGGGGACATGGTTTGTTGTGTAGCTGGGATATAACATAGACATGGAGTTCACCCATTCTTGCGAGAAGTACAGAGGTATCTTCCTTAAGGGTTGATTCGGTACTTGAAAGATTAGAGCGTTCAAGTCTTTCTATTGAAAATAGAAAGATTAATATTCATAATAGTTATGAATAAATCGTTCATTAGAGAATAAATGGTACTTAAGTTAAAAATATTTAAAGGGCTATAACAGACATTATGATCATTTAACGACCGAAAATCCCGACTATTGTTACATCTTAGGACGAGTGTTACATAATATAAATTATGTTTGCACACATATACATTCATGAAATTACTTTGGGGATAATCGGTGAATTCCTCGAAATTCCGATACAAAACTGTAATATTCCACTCAGGATAGCCCATGGTGTGTGGGCCATAACTTTCTCATACGAACTCTGATGCTTATGAATTTTATATCGCCGAAAAGCTGAGATTGAGACCTACAACTTCTACATTGAACATATTTCTACATTCGAGCCAGAACAATGTTGAAAAAATAGATAAAATTATGTATGAATAGTACTCAGACCTATCTAGAGAAATTTTTAGGTTTCTCAAAGTTTCTACACTTTTCTTTAGGATGAATATTACAAGTGGCCCCTAGTATAAAAAAGGGATATTATTCCTACATCCAAAAATTAAAATTTTGTAGAGAAAGAGAGAGATGTGGGGATGAGAAAAGAAGAAGAAGAAGAATAATAAGAGAAAAAATAGAAGAAGAATAAGAATAAGAGAAGAAAAAGATGAAAGAGAGAAGAGGGAAGAAGAAGCAAAGAAAAGGCTTGGTAACCATGGAAGACTTAAAGGATGAAGGAAATCAAGGAAATGAGATAAGATCTCTTGACCCAAATTTTGGATTGTGGGTTTTTAATGATAGAATACCATATTTATGTGAGAAGCACATTAGGCATTGTATTTAATGACATATAAGCATGGAAATTGATGGTGTTAAGTAAAGATCAAATACTTGTAACCCTAAATTATTGAGTTAATTGGGGCAATAAGAGTAAAGAGTTAAGTGGATAGAGGAGTGTTGGTTTAGCAAGAATTCACATTGATGTTTAAATAATATACTAGTAGAAATTATAGTATGGAAGTGTGGGAATAGTGTTGAGCAAACTAGGCATGAAAAGTATAATAAAGACCTGAAACATGGCCTAGCGTTGTGACACAGAACACTCCGCATCGTGACGGAATTATGCTCACTGCGACACGCAAGGCCCGACATCACAACGTGAAAGCAGAGTTGCTCGAGGGTTAATCCGTGTCTGTGTGCGTCGCGATGCCTAAAAGGGCTGAGTCGCGACGGGTGATCAAAAATCCCCCAAATCTATTTCAAATCATTCCCGCTTTACCCTAGCGTATTAGAGGCCACCCTAAGGGTCTATTAATCAGTTCGTGTATACATATTACATCATGATATATATACGATATGCCTTGAAATAATAATAATAAGTGTTTGAGTGGATAAATTTAGTTTAATTCGGAATATGTTCCCCATCCCACTTTCTAATCAAAGTTCTCAATTATAGATCATCGCAGGAACCAGAGTTTCCTTAAGATAGTGAGTAATGCCAGCTAGATTCCAAATTTGTGAGTGGACACTCTTTCTTTTAGTTGATCTTTTCACATGATATTGTTTTAAATACCAGGCTTATTTTTACGCACTTAGGGCGTTAGCCAGTTTTATCATAGTTATTTCATGAAAGAGTATGTTTTAATGGATGTTTTAGAAAAAGTAATTTAAAAGCTTTAGTTTTATGTTTTCGAGACATGGGGAAAACCCACCTCAGTGTGTAACTTGATTCATATATGGAATTGACAGAGAGCACATATACACATGTAGAGGACTGGGGGGATGACGATATGTAATGCCCCCAGTTCCTAGTTCAGGACAAGGGATGACAAATGCCTCTACATTCTAGATTCAGAGCTTGGATTGTAGCATAGATCTGCACCCCTAGTTCTAGTTCAATGGCGTGGGGGACGACGATACGTAACACCCCAAGACCACTCGTTTCAGGGATATGTAGTGGCATGCTTTGGGGGACGGCGATACGTAATTCCCCAATGTCATAGATTTGTACTTCTGGCTCTAGTTAGACGTATGGGTGGACAGGGATACGTAACGCCCCTATGCACCAGGTTTTTCAGAGACAATTTTCAGAGGGAGATATTTCAGAATTAGTTTTCAGAGACAGATATTTCAGAATTAGTTTTCAAAGACATTTTTTTAAAATTTAGTTTTCAAAGACATTTTTTGGGAGAGGATAGATTTATAGAGAAGCGATTTCTAGAAATAAAATTTTCAGAAAAAGTAATTTATAAGAGATTTTCAGAAAAGTAAATTTCAGAAAAGTTTACCAAAAAGAAAGAAAGTTATTTTCAGTTGATGAAAGAGATTTCAGAAAAGATAATTTGAGATAAATTGGGTTTTAGAACCTTGTATTTTCAAAAGTTTTTAGTGCCTATTTTTAAAAATGTCCACTCACTTAGATCGTTCAAATGATCTAACATCCACTCCCAGTTTCTTTATTTTGTAGGTTTCTTGAAGGACGAGCTCGGGAGGATGGATACTAATAGCAGTAACTGGGGTTTCGGTCTACCAGGTCAAGTCAGAAATAGATTTCAGTCAAGTCTAGTATTGTCTAGTTACAGATGTTTTGTATAATAGAGTTGTGTTTGAGTATTCATGTATAGAGTTGTAATATATATGATATTGTTTATTCAGTCGTATGTATATTATTTTACGAACTAAGTTGTGGATTTGGGCAATGGTTCCATATATGAAGATATATTGGGAAAAGTATCAGTATTGTTGGTAGTTAGAAAGTAAGTGGCTTAAGGGGATGGTACGGTATATTCCATGCCGGTAACATCTCCCGAATTGAGGATGTTACAAAGATGGTTTCAGAGCATGGTTTAGGGAGTCAGTGACTGTAGTGTGCAGAGTACTAGGGTTTTGTATACGCAGTATGTCGGTGATACCTATACAAGGAACTACCTCTCCAGTATCTAATCTTTGAGTATGTCCTCAAGCCCTATAAATAGGTTAATAAAATTCCCAAGCTATCTAAATCTTCTTCCTAATAAAGAAATCATAACCATTACTCTAGCAGGAAAATCCTTCTATAGTTATCTTGACTCATCAACAAAAGCTCAAGACAAGTAATGAGAACAGAGAGTAAAGTTTTCAAAATAGTTATTCAAAGGAATAGAAAAAGAAAGCTATAAGAAGAGTAAATAATTATACCTAGATGTTCAAGCAATCAGAGTAAAAAAAATATAATGATACCGAAACAGATAAGTAAGAAAGTGTGAGAACTTATAATAGTAAAGAGAATAAAATAAGCATGAGCAATAGGAAATTTAAGTACGGTTTCTTCCTTTCTCGTAAGATTCTTTCCTTCTTATTAAGACTCATTTTCTCATCCAAACTTTTATTCAAGTATATCCAATAGCCCTCAATACCTATTATAGGTAACAATATCAAACCCTATAATGGGTATTCAGGGCTATTGGATATACTTGAATAAAAATATTTGAGTCTTCTTTAATCTGGAACTTGAATCAGCTCAATCCGATATCAGAGTAAAAAGTTATGCCCAAAATACGACAGATGCGTAAAACTGGAATTTCCAAAATTGCACTTCATTAAAACGCCCTTTCAAGTTTCCAATCTCCAAAATTAATATGTCAAGTCAATTTTTGCCCTTATTTGGCCCACATTTCGTCCTTAATGATTTCATTGGGTCCCAATATTATTTTATCCGTAAAATAAACTAAAACACATCAAAATATTCATCAAACCGGAGAAACTGAACAAAATATTAAGTAAAAATGGCGGTAAATATTGATATATTTTCCGCTCATCCAAAATATCAAATTTTTCGAAAAATATAAAAAAAAATTGAAAATTTTTCAAAAATTACAAAAATATTTTGTGTTTTTAGTTTGACTAAAAAGGTGAAATTGGTAAGAGATAGTTGTGTAAGGAATTTCCACTCCTGAGACGTATCTCAAACCTAATTCGGAACAAGTTGGTTTTTGTTTATTTCATTTTAAATTATTTAATTTGTAAATTCTCCATAAAAATGACTAAAATGGATCTTCATATGCTCAGTTAGCAGATATTATCAACATGCATTGTAACATACGGACATGAGCTAAAATTGAAAAGTTTGTAATATTCAGTGCTCTAGTTTAATTGGAGGAAGCATCTCAAAAAGTGATGGAGTAAAAAAAAACAAAAAACAAAAAAAATCTGAGATCCGAGTTATTAAGTCTGTAAGGGTGTTTTAACACCTAGTGCCCTAAAGCCAACTAGTTTGGGAGTCAATGGCCCAAAGCTCGCAACATGGATCAAAGATGCTGCAAAACTATATATATCTGAAGTCTGAGTAACTAAGTCTGTAGGGATGTCTTAACACCTGGTGCCCTAAAGCCATCTGGTTTGGGAGCCACCGACCCAACACTCGCTACATAGATGGAAGATATTGTAAATAAATAATAATAAAAAAAATCAAAAATCAAAGAGAAAAATCAGAAAAATTATTCCATTGCTGCAAAAAAATGTGAATTCTGATAAAACTTTAGGACAAAAATATTATTATCTTATCAACTGCACTTGTGACTGTTGTTGGCAAAAATGAGTTGATTAATATTTTGTCGACTGTGTATATGGAGAATGGTAAAAATAATCGGAGAATTTACTTATTCGGTAATTTAGAATGAAACAAAACAACTACTGACTGGATTAGATGTTTCATCTGTTTAGTCACTAACTTCTTTATTCTCGTTTCTCTTATCTTTTTGTTTTTGTGTGCATTAGTTTTATCATCTTTTTAATTTTGTAAAACGTTTGTGGTATCATTGCTGTAAGCCCTCACGAGACTATAACTCGTCCACTAGGGACACCTAGGGGTTTAAAGGCTTGTTGCATATGTTAAATGCAACTGTGATCCCTACGAAAGTGGCTTAGTTTAATTTTAATTGTTTCTTGTATTTTATTTTGTTATTTTGCTCGAGGACTAGCAAAATGTTAGCTTTCGGGGTGTGATGAGCGGAAAATATATCAATATTTACCACCCCTTTTACTTAATATTTTGTTTAGTTTCTCGGGTTTGATGAACGTTTTGATGTGTTTTAGTTTATTTTACAGATAAAATAATATTGGGACCCAATAAAATCATTAAGGACTAAATGTGGGTCAAATAAGCGCAAAAATTGGACTTGACATATTAATTTTTGGAGATTGGAAACTTGAAAGGGCGTTTTAACGAAGTGCAATTTTGGAAATTCCAATTTTGCGCATTTGTCGTATTTTGGTCATAACTTTTTACTCCGATATCAGATTGAGCTGATTCAAGTTTCAGATTAAAGAGGACTCAAATATCTACAACTTTGAAAGACAAAATAATTTCGAATTCGAAGATTTCATGCCCGAAATTGATGAACCATCCAGAAGTGTGTTGTGTGTAATCATTTTCAATCATTTTCAAAGTAAAAAAATAAATTAATAAATAAATAATAAAAATTATCAAATCACCACCAAACATGATAAGAAATTATTGGAGCAATTAATAATGGATTTGGTGGAGCAATTAATAATGGATTTGGTGGATGATTTGATGGAGGCAAAATTTTGCCTATAAATACCAAGCCATTTCATTTGTAAATTCATACTTTCTTCTAAGGAATTCCTTAAGAATACTAAGAAGATTGTATCGTGTTTGTTTATTTACAGCTTTCAGTAATTAATTTCCGCTTTCACACTTTCTTTTCTTTACTTTTCAGTTTTTACTTTCCGCAATTTACTTTTACGCACAGTACTTTTCTTTCTTTAATTTTCAGTTTTTACTTTTTCAGTAATGAGGAGGTAACTCCCCTTTGTTGGGGTAAAAGGTAAAACTTTTATTACTAATATTTAGATTAATCTCCCTTAATTATAATATATAAACTAGTTAAAACCTGACTTAACGAGGATACCGCCATATTGGTCGGTTGGTAATTATTTAAATTGGTTTTAACCTGACTAAACTGGATACCGCCTGATTGGTCGGTTGGTAATTAATTATTAATTTGACTTAATCTGGATACCGCCTATATGGCTGGTTGGTAATTATCATGAAAGTTAATATATTATATTAAGGGAGATATCTAAAATAGAAGTAATAAAAGTGGATCCTTTTACCTCAGCATTTTCTTTTATTGTACTTTTACTTTATTATTTTTCAGCAATTTACTTTCAGTATTTACTTTCAGTATTTACTTTCAGTAATTTACTTTCAGCAATTTACTTTCAGCATTTACTTTTCAGTAATTTACTTTCACCATTTACTGTTCAGTATTTAATTTCAGCATTTACTTTCCGTCATTTACTTTTCAGCAATTTACTTTTCAGCATTTTACTTTATGTCTTTTATTTTATTTAAGTTTTTACTAGCCCTAGTTATGTGTCGTAACTAAGTTAGTTATCCAGGGTTGTGATGAATTATAATATCACCGGTTTATAAGAGGTTATTATATAGTTTGGGTAATTTAAAGGTTTACTTATTAAGTCTTAAGCTTAATGCTTCTTGTTGTCTGATCACCAATAAGATTGATGTGGTAAATCTAAAATAAACTTGACAAAGGAATTTTAGGTTTCAGCCTTAGACATAATAGCCCACGATCTTCCTTGAGGATAGATAACCATTTAATAGATTTCCTTACAGGATAGACATATACATGTCGGGCGAGGGTAGCCATAATTGGAACTTAAACTTAATGAATCCAGGTAATTTGGTTGACATAGACATATGGTTCAATTGGGTTAAACTGGGTATTTGCGTCTGACCATCGACAGAGGCTTTCACATAATTTCGTGTTCCAGTTTAGTAAACCGATTTATTACACAAACATAAAATAATCACTTCATCTTTTAAAAGATAATAGAAAGATTCACAACCCTAGATCTTTGAGTATTTTGTTATTTTCCTTAGTATTTTCTTTTGTTTATTTTATTTATTTTAAAAGGAAAACCACATTCAACCAACCAATCAAATAATCATTCTCTTCTCCCTATAATTAGATACCTGTAAATAAATAGTATCAATAATTAATAACAACAGTAGGAATTAAGTCCTCGTAGGATCGATATTTTATACTACTTGAACGATACGTGCGCTTGCGTTATACGTGTGTGTTTACGCCGGTCAATAGACACCCAACTAGAATATCGATGGACTTAAACAACTGACATAAATTTATATTCTCATATCTCCAAGGAAATCATGTATTCACCCCTAATTTAGGGCCCAACAAGAATTTAGATAAGTAAAGAAGAGCATCGGACAAGATATATAGATCGTGTGACAGCCAAACCCAGAAGCTTAACATGATCTAGATAAGAATCAGAAGATCATAATATCTTATATGAGATGGAGCAGTATGTAGTCATAGTAAGTTTAGCCAAATCTACAAGGGATAACTCGATCCATAGTAGGACGAAAAGCCTTCAAGGAAGTAAAGGCTCAAAAGAGTAAGGAGTGAAAGTAAGCAACACAGAAGTAAGATATCCAACTTATACAAAGTTTCCCACTATACCAGAAAATAAAGCATTAGTGAGAATGCATCACCCAAACTAAAGATATAGTAGTAATACCATAATTGGTCGTAAATGTGGAGCTTCCAAGGAAGTGGTGACCTAAGAGAATCAAGAAATCTAGATAAAGAGGAAATTCAAGTAACAGAGCAAAACTTAGAAAGGAAGAATAACATAGGAAGTACGATAGGAGTTTGAGAGAGTATGACCCTTATGGGAGTTCTCAGTAAGAGGTAGTATAACCAATAGCCGGAGATAAACTAACAGTAAAGTTGAATGAGGTAATTCAGATAGTTTTTAGTTTCAAAGCCAACACCAGATATGAAAATAAGGGAGTCATAAGCTCATAGATAAGTAGCACGCGCAACTGCGGCACACGTAACTAGTGAGAATACCGCAACCAGAAAACTCTAGGATAAAAACCCACCCTCCTAACCCTCATAATACTATAGCAAGAAAGATGGACCTCAAAGATTGCCTCAAGATATTCCCAGAAACAAGTGGATGCATAGTGGAAGAAGACCGGAACATGAAACTTTCACACTTAGTATAAGAGCATAATGGGAGAGAGAGATAGCTCTAATGAAAAGATTTACCAAAGGAGTTGTCTAGATAAAGCAACAAAGAGATAAAGTAGTAGTTAGGCAACGACGAGAATATAAATGCATCAGCGTTAGATATAACTACGGATATGTAAAAGAATATGTCCTTCGAATAAGGAGACAGTGAGATAGACCACCAAAGTTCTAGGTACAGAAAAAAGTAGAGATTTAGACAAAAAGAAAAATAATCATAAGATTTGGAAGTAGAATTGTCGAGGTGCGACGACAATATAAGAAGAATACTTATTAAGTGAAGACAAAAATGCATCACAGTGAGATCTCTCAGCGTTGGAATGGAACCCAAATTCTATTATGTTTTAACTCATGCGATCTTTAAGAAATAGCTAGTCATAGTTTAAGTTAACTAAACCACCATGGGTTTGGGATGGCCTTACTCACAAGTATGGGTGGTTTGGTAGCTATATAGTATCGTAAAGATCAATGAGATGAGTTTGCTATAATGTTATATTCAGTACAATGAGTGAGCCATCAAGGTATAATGTACGTACACGAACCTCGGGTGATAACATTTATAAGTCGTGTGAGAGACAGTAACCATATTTGTACTAGCAAAGAAATCAAAGGTGCAGAAGAGTAAACCAGAACATAATAACCAGTGTCAACATAGCTTTAGCATAAATGTGTATATAATCAAACTTAATATAGATACCTTACCCCATAACTCCTCATCAAATCAAGAAGAATCACTAGAGAAATCTACCCTGATGTAACATCCTAAATAAGGGAACCATCAGTTAACAGTAAGAGTACATGGAAAGGTTAGCTATAAGTCATGAAGTCATAAACCCATAGATCGTCGTATGTGTGAGAACTCGAAGAATGAAGCTTATAAACAAAGGAGACTTAGTAAGAATGAAACTGAGAAAGTCAAATAGTTGGTTGAGATACAATAATAAATGTTAAAATAAGATACATCTTATAAATTCATTTAAGTGAATAGATGAAGAACCCGAAGTGTACACAGGTCAAAGGAAAGAGAAAGTTATTTGTTATAATATAAAATACTATGGGGATACTTTAAACATAAAGAGTAACAGAAGTTCCTAAGAATATTTAGGATTTATTGTTGTCATGACAATGAGGTATCAATGTTCTAAATCGGAATGGAACTAAGATGAGTAGGAAGACATGCCATGAATATAGTACAATTTTCAAACCGATAATTCATATGGATAGTTGAGATAAAAAAAATCGAATATAGTTAGAGGTTTAGAAATGAGATTTCCCTAATGCGTAAGGAGAGTTGAAGTATGACGAGTTTTTTAAAAGTTTTAAACCCAGAGAGGAAGGTAAGTGTAGCAGAAACAGAAATGAAGGTAAGGAAGATAAGTATAGCAGAAACACAAGATATTCTCGAACCAAAAGGAATCTGGGAGTCAGGCTCTAGAAAGGATTCGAGGACGAATCCTATTTAGGGGGAGAATTTGTAACAACCGGAAATTCCTGACTACTGCTACATCGTGGGATGAGTGTTACATAATATAAATTATGTTTAAACACATATACATTCATGAAATGACTTTCGGAAAAAATTGGTGAATTCCTCGAAATTCCAATACGAAACTGTATAATATTCCACTCCAGACATCCAATGATATTTGGGCATAACTTTCTCATACGAACTCCGATATTTATGAATTTTATATCACGGAAAGCTGAGATCGAAACCTACAACTTCTGCGTTGAACATTTTTCTAAATTCCAAGCATAAAAATATTGAAAATACATATCAAAAATCTATATGAATAGTATATGTTTCTTTAAGATGAATATTACAAGTGGCTCGTAGTATAAAAAGGGGATATTATTCCTACATCCTAAAAATTAAATTTTGTAGAGAACGAGAGAGGCGTGAGGATGAGAAAAGAAGAAGAAGAAGAAGAAGAAGAAGAAGAAGAAGAAGAAGAGAAGGAAGAGAGGACAAAGAAGAAAGAGAGAAGAGGGAAGAAGAAGAAAAAAATAGGCTTGGTAACCATGGAAGACTTAAAGGATGAAGAAAATCAAGGAAATAAGGTAAGAGCTCTTGACCCAAATTTTGGATTGTGGGTTTTTGATGATAGAATACCATATTTATGTTAAAAGCCCATTAGGCATTGTATTTAATGACATATAAGCATGAAAATTGATTGTGTTAAGTAAAGATCAAATACTTGAAACCCTAAAGTATTGAGTTAATTGGGGCTATGAGAGTAAAGCGTTTAGTGGGTTGAGAAGTGTTGGTTTTGCAAGAATTCACATTGAATTTTAAAGAATGGAGGAGTAAAAATTGTAGTATGGAAGTGTGGGAAGAGTGTTAAGCAAGCTAGGCATGGAAAGTGGCAGAAAAGACCCGAAAATGGCTTAGCGTCGCGACACAGAACGCTCTTCGTCGCATACTGGGAATTTTTCCAGATATGTTTCTGGAATTATACGTGTCGCGAAGCGCAAGGCCCGGCATCGTGACACGAAAGTATAGTTTCTCACTGGTTCATCTGTGTATGTGTGCGTCGTGATGCCCAAAAGGGCTTAGTCGCGACGCGTGATCAAAAATTCCCCAAATCAGTTTTAAATCATTCCAGCTTCACCCTAGCATGTTAGAGGCCACCCTAAGGGTCTTGTATCAGTTTGTTTATAAATATTACATCATGATATAAGTAAGATATGTCTTGAAATAATAATAATAAGTGCTTGAGTGGATAAATTTAGTTTAATTCAGAATATGTTCCCCAACCCACTTTCTAATTAAAGTTATCAATTATAGATCATCGCGGCAAATGAGTAATGCTAGCCAGATTCCAAATCTGTGAGTGGATAATTTTTCCTTAAGTTAATTTTTTGACAAGATATTGTTTTAAATATCAGACTTATTTTAACGCACTTAGGGTGTTAGCCGGTTTTATCACAGTTATTTCATGAAAGAGTATCTTTTAAGGAATATTTTAGAAAAAGTAATTAAAAAGCTTGAGTCTTATGTTTTTGAGGCATGGGGGAAAAACCCACCTTAGTATGTAACTTATTTCAGATATAGAATTTACAGAGAGCACATATGCACATGTAGAGGACTAGGAGAATGACGATACGTAACACCCTCAGATCCTATTTCAGGACCAGGGATAACAATTGCCCATAGATCCTAGATTAAGAGCTTGGAGGATATCATAGATTTGTACCCCAAGTTCTAGTTTGGTGGCATGGGGGATGGCGATACGTAACGCCCCAATACCACTATTTTCATGGATAGGTAGTGGCATGTTTTTTGGGATGGCGATACGTAACGCCCCAATGTCATGGATTTGCACTCTTAGATCTAGTTTGGCGTATGGGGGGACGACGATATGTAAAGCCCCCATGCGCCAGGTTTGTCAAAGACAGTTTTCAGATACAGATATTTCAGAATTATTTTTCAGAGGTAGATATTTCAGAATTTGTTTTCAGATATAGATTTTTGAAAAAGATAGATTTACAGAGAAACGTTTTCTAGAAAAAAAGTTTTCAGAAAAAGCAGTTTATAAGAGATTTTTAGAAAATAAGATTTCAGAAAAGTTTACCAGAAAGAAAGAAAGTTATTTTCAATTAATGAAAGAGATTTGAGAAAAGATAATTGGTGATAAATTGGGTTTTATAACCATGTATTTTCAAAAGCATTTTAGTACTTATTTTTTAAATTGTCCACTCACTTAGATCATTCAAACAACCTAACCTCCCTCTCAGTTTATTTGTTTTGTAAGTTTCTTGGAGGACACGCTTGGGAGGATGGATACTGATAGCAGTCACTAGGGTTTCGGTCCACCAGGTCAAGTCAGAAATAGAGTTCAGTCAAGTCAAGTATTGTCCAGTTACAGATATTTTGTATAACAGAATTGCGTTTGAGTATTCATGTATAGACTTGTAATATATATGATATTATATGTTCAATCGTACGTATAATATTTTACGAACTATGTTGTGGATTTGGGTAATGGTCCTATATGTGAAGATATATTGTGAAACGTATCAGTATTGTTGGTAGTTAGAAAGTCAGTGGCTTTAGGGGATAGTATGGTCTATTCCCTGGCAGTAGCATCTCTCAGATTGGGGATGTTACAGATCCGGCTCTAATTATGAGATACACGTGAAAGGCCAATCTGTATGTAATGACTATATCGATGGACATCGATGTAGTTCGACATATATTATCCATCTACGGTAACGAGAGTGCAGCTTTAGGTTTTTAGTTGAATAACCCGAAGTCAATAATTCAAAATATTTAATTAAAGATTTTAATTAATCTTCTGGGCATATTGGAGCTCAGAACCGTAGGTTCATTTGGTCGAGAAGTAATAAGGAGGTTCAATACAGACAGTAACACATATAACATAGCTTGAGGACAGTAAAGTAAATGAAGACCTCATGGTGGTTGATAAAGATTAAAGAACCTTAAGACATGGAATAGTCGATGCAGATTCCAATGGAATGAATAGAAATTCTTACTTCCAGTAGCCCCAACTCTAGTAAGCATTCAATCATCTAGGTAGACATGGAAAGCAAATATTTACCCAAACTTAGAGCTCGCTAAGGATTTGAACAAGGAAATAAGAGTATTTGACAGAATTGATAGATCGCGAGACAGCATGATAGCCAAACCAAGAAGTTCAACACAACCTAGACAATAATCATAAGGCAATAATATTTTTTGAGAGATAGAATGAATTGAATTCACGATATGTCTAGCCAGATCTAAAAGAAATAAACCGCCCTATTTTAGAATGAACAACCTTCAAGAAAGTAAAGAAGTAGGAAGCCACAGTAAGAAACGCAGAAAACGACACCATGAGTTGAGATACGATTCATAAAGAGCCCATCATTATACTAAAATGGAAGGACTAGTAAAAGAATAGCACCCGAACCAAAAGTATTAGTGGTGATCCTTAACCTGTCAAAGATGATGTAGAACTTCCGGAAGAGTAAAGACTTAAGAGGTTTAAGAAACTGAGATTAGCAGGAAGAATAACAAAGGTAGTACGGTAGGAGTTTGAAAGAGCATGACTGTTAAGGAGGTTCTCAGTAAGAGGTAGTAAGACCAATAGTCAGAAACGAATCAGGAGTAAAGTCGAAGAAGGAAATTCAGATAGTACTTAGCAGAAGTACCTTAGTATGGGAGTTAGGACAAGATAAGTAAACACGGGTGTCCTAGGCTATAGATGAGCAGCACTCACAATTACAGTACGGGTAGCTAGTGAGATCACTACAACCGGAAAGGCTTCAAGACTAATCCCCACCCTCCCAACCCTCGTTAGACAACAGCAGTGAAGGTGTACCTCGATGTTCCCCTCAAAGTACTCCCGAAAATAAGTGAATGCGTAGTGGAAGGAGATCGGGACATAAAACCTCAGATTTGGTACAAGAGCAGAATATAAGAGGAAAATAACTCTAAGTAAAAGATTTGGGAAAGAAGTTGACTAGATGAAACGATGAAGAGAGAAAGTATTAGTCAAGCAATAACGAGAATACAAAAGAACCAGTGTTAGACATGATTATGGACATGTAAAATATGATATCCTTCAGATAAGGAGACAGAGACATAGACCATAGAAGTTCCAGGAATAGAATATAGTAGGAAAGAATACGTAAAAGACAGCAAGTAAAATGTTTGGAGGTGGAACTGTCGAGATAAGACGACAATAGAAAAAGATATTAGATAAACAATGACAGAGGTGCATAAGTGCTAAGATATACTTTCGATGGTTAAGTTCAGTAGTACTACGGAATAACGAGCTTTCTTAGAAATAAGACTTGAATTCCATCAGATAGGAAAAGAAAAGAATGTACCGAGTATAACCCATAAGTTCCCATGTAATATAACTAGCTAAGAAATAAGGCAATGTACGACCTGGAATATATTTATTGAGGTATAACATAGAGATAGCCAAAGAAACTAGGTATATGGATATTGTTGAGACGAGGGCAATACCTGACAGAATAAGATTATAGGAATAACTGAATGTATGATACTCTTAAGTACAATCAGGCTAAGAGAACAAGCCAGTGTAAAGGAAAATTAACCAGATTTATAGCAGCAATGAATTTGAAGATACGAAAAGAGTATAAGTAATAACTAGAACCAAGTCGCTAGTGTCAATGTTAAGGTCAGAATATCAGAAAACTTCGATGATAAACTTAGAACATGTAGAAATCTTGATCATAAACTATAAGGTCATAAGTCCCATAGATAGGTAGAGATGGAAGAACTTAGAGGATAGAGTTCGTAAGTAGTTGGAAGTTAGCGAATAGGAAATAGACAGCTAAGTAGTTAAGTTAAGAAAATAAATGCCAAGATCAAGTCAAGCATGTGAATTTGGAGATGTATTAAGTACGATCATTTTTACTAGCGACAAGGATTACCCTTATATATATTTATGCCAAAGGTAAGATAGAACGTAAAGAAACCTAACCGTAGGAAACATAAGTATCTCTAAAGACATGAAAACGTCAGCGAAGAAGAAATTGAAGATACAGTCAATAAGGTCATTAAAGGACTTATTTTATAAAAAGGAAGTGAAGAACTCGAGGTATACTTAAGTCGAGGAAAGCGAATGTAATGAGTTGTAGTACAAAGTAAAATAGTGATACATTAAGCATGAAGAGTAACAGAAACCCCGAGTGATATTTAAGAATTAATATTATCATGGTAAGAGATATAATAGGTGAGTATAAATTATTCAATTGGAATAGTCGTGGATATGACCAATATTAGCACGAATGCATCAAATTCATTTAGGACATTACAAGTTAAGTATGCAATAATGTGATGAGTGATCTTCTAAGGAATCGAAAGAGGTATTAAACCCTTAAAGAAAATGAGATAAAGTAAAATATAGCCATAAAGTGTCAGATAGAAAGAGATTATTCACTTGGGCACCAGTTCGAGAAGAACTTAAGTTCAGATCATGAGAGATTAAGTACTTCCAGTGCATCCTTCGGGACATTATGTAATAGGAAATAAGAAATAGATAGAATTTTATAAAGGATAACTTCCATGAAGGGTTACACCTCTACAAAAAGGCTAGATCAATGACACGAACTCCCAAAGACTAAGCTTTCAGCTACAAGAATCGAATAGAGTATACCAGGATAAGAGATTCCTTGAAGTCGTAGTATTGAGTTTTTTAGCAGAATAGTAGAAAGCTGGTAAAGAAAGAGAAGAGTAGCAGAGACTAGATATCTTCAAACCAAGAGGGACCTAAAAAGTTCAAGATGAGAAGGGATTCGAGGACGGATCCTAATAAGGGGGGGAAAATTTATAACACCCGATAATCTGGACGATTATTACGTTATGGAAGGTATGATACATGATGTAAATCATGTTCAAGCATGTACGTGCTCATGAAATTACTTTTCGGAATTCGATTAATTCCTCGCAATTCCGATACAAAAATTAACCAATAATGTAACCCGAACAGACTTCAATATATGGGGCATATCATTTTCGTACGATCTCTGATTTTTGTTAACATTATATCGTCGGAAAGCTAAGATCAAGACCTACAACTCCCGTGTAGGTATTTTCCCAAATTCGAAACAAAAGTAGGTCCTAAATTAAGATTTTCATAGCTACTACAGTAGAATTCGGGAATGGCCTAGATAAGGTGATGAGCCCAATTTGTAAGCCCAACAAGCAATTCAAGCGCAACAAGAATTAGGAATTTTGGCCTCAAGTCCTTTCAATTATAGAGAAATCCATATCTTTCAAGAATTATTTAACAATTATCAAAGAAAAAAATATAAAAAGAAAAACTACGAGTAAGTTACAAGATACAGATCATCCATTGTTCCCCCTAGCCGAACACCATAGCCCAAGAAAACTCAAAATTTTCTTCATCTCTCCAACCAATGTCAAGATGATTCAAGTTCTTAACAATCCCATGGAAATTTAGGAGGAAGAAAAGGAAGCTTAGGGGCTCTATTATTGATGAAGAAATGTGTGTTGGACAAAATGACCCATAGCGTCACTATTTGCACATATCATTGTGTTGTTGTAGCAAATTAACTATGTGACAGGGAAATTGCACTCTCATCATTTGTGATTAGATCACCATAGATATAAAATGAAGAGAGGTCTCTATGGATTAGTTCCTGGACTAAGAATGATATGAGACAGTATCAGTCCCTGAAGGTTTAATCATTAAATATCCCTAGCCGAGTATTATCGAGACTGGACATCGATAATACGGAATAGGCTAGTATTGCACTTGTGTGCGTTGAGGTGAGGGAACAACGGCATAGTTCTCATATATATAAGTTCGGATACTTATGCAAGTGCGATAGGAGTCGTGTTTCACCGATGGTATGGGAAACAGCTTCGCTCTGGATAGACCCCTCGAAATCCCATTGGTATTATGACTAGGTGTCTATGGGAGGCCGAAAAGTTAGGGTTTAAAATTGGGTAAAACGAATTTGGGCATGTTTTGATGAAATTGTTTGTTATAGTATGCTTAAATAAGTTGGAATTAATGATTGATTAGATCAATTTGAAGAAATTGTGTTTGAAACAAATTTCCCCAATTTTTTGTGTAGGCCAAAGTTGACAAATTTGGGTAAACTCGATTTAGGCATGATTTGGTTGAATTGTTTTGATGAAGTATGCTTAATGAGTTTGAATTGAAGTTGTGTATGATCAATTTCATGAAATTGGATTGGATTCAATTTTCCCCAAATTTGGGGCATGACAAATTGGGTAAAATCAATTGAAGCATGATTTGGTTGAATTGTTGATTAAGTATGCTTGTATGTTGATTAATTGAAGTTGTGCATGATCAATTTCAAGAAAATTGGATTGGATCAATTTTCCCCAATTCTTTAGGTTGAACAGTAACTTGAAATTGGGTAAAATGTGTTTGAGCATGTTTTAATTAATTGGATGTTTAAGTATGCTTAAAACATGTTTAATTGAGATTGTGTGTGATCAATTTCAAGAAAATTGGATTGGATCAATTTTCCCCCCATTTGGGCATGGCCGAAAATTGGATAACCCTAATGTCTTGGTAATTTTGTTTTGTTTGATCATTGGATGACTTAAAACAATTGGGTAATGTTGTTTTGAAGTTCAATTGGATTTCTTTTGATTTGGAACATTTTTTCCCTTTTAAAGTGGCTTGGCCGAATCTTATGACATGAAATTCATTGTGAATTTTTGTTTTAATTCATTGGATGAATTGAATTGATTTGGGAAATGATGATTGTGGATTCAATTGGATTGAAACCGAATCGGATTGAAAAACCCCTAATTGCCGAGACTTAAAGCATGTAAATTGGGTTTTGATTTTAATTGAATTCTGTTGGACACTATTGGTTGTTAAAGTGCATGATTAATTAGGCTAATTGATGTTTTAGAAATGTTAATTGGGTAATTGATTGTGTATTACACTTAGGTTAATTAATTGTGAATTTGGAATTTTATAAGTTAATTAATTTGGGCTTGATTTTGGAAATTGGGCTTGTTAGGTTGTAATTGGGCCTTTGGGCTTTGTTGTAACAAAGTTGGGTTTAGGCAAAATTGGTTGGATCCAATTAGGCCCAAAACCGAATCCAAAAGGTCCAATTATGACTTAATGGACCTTAATTATTTAATTGGGCCTAATGGGCCAAAATTAATTTAAAGGCTTATGGGGTAACTCCCGGATTGGATTTTGGTTGTTCGGTTTGACCCGAGTTGACCAAAAGTCCATGCCTTAAGAAATTAATTAAAAGCCCATTGGACTTGAATTAAATAAACGTTGGACGTTAATCGGGCTTTGAGACCCGTTGCGATTAAATTTGGAATTTAAGTCGTATAGGTTCATTAAATAAAGTGTAATATTTAATTTGGAATTAAATAAAAGAATTAGTATTAAATACATATTAAATTGGAATTAATGTTGTAGTTTAATTTAATTCAAGAATGTGTACTTTGAGTACTTATTCGCAAAGACGAGTTTGACTCGCAAAAAATCAAATCGTTGTTTGATCATTGGATGATCACCTAATTATCAGATTAATTAATTGAATTAGATTGATTGATAACATGCTTGTATGAATACATGGTTGCGATGCATGAATAATGTATATCGGATGGATATTAGTCGGGTGGGACAATTTTGGAAATGTAATAAATTTGATTTATTATTGGACCTGCGTGTCCAGCCTTATCACCTCTATACTCTTTGTATTCTCTTCTCACCTATTCCCCTCGATATAAATGAGTTTTCTTTAGAAGTGTAGTGTAAACGGTAGAAGTAAATACATGTGCTAGCTGGAGAGAGAAAATGAGAGATTTGATCTAGGATCAATGTAAAGTATCCATCCGCATATCATTATTATTTTATTTCATATGCGCTTTATTATGTGTTTAGAATGCATGTTTAAGGGTGTATGATGATGAGACCTTAACAAAGATAATAAATTGGTAGCCAATTTGCACGCGAAAAACCCTCGCTCAATATCAAGTGTTTTTCCTTCCATTGAGTGATTCTCACTCAAGATCCGAGATTGGCATTGGGTTGTTGGCCAAAGTCAAGCCCTTTGTCCGTCAAAGATGTGTTTGAATCACGGGAGCTTTGTTCCATATCGGTGTCTTGTCCAAGTTGTGGTTTGTTGGCCAAAGTCAAGACCACTTCTTGTCCATCGACATTGATTACGAAGCTTTTCATGGTCAATGGGTCACACTTAACTGGGATCACTAGGTTTGTTGTGCCAAAGCCAAGGCTTAGTTGATTCAGAGGAAAAAGGTTAGGTAATACATTGGATGTATTGGCATATATAAGATATATGTTTAGGATTTGGATATCCGCCTACTGGATCTAGGAATTGGATGGGATCCAATTGATCTTCGAGATCTACCTAGTTCATTATCATACAATTTGTTGGCCAAAGTCAAGATTGTGTGATATTTGACGGGATCCCAGCCCACTAGGAAACACGGTTTCCCGAGTACTCGACAGAGGGTTAGAGGCTCGCCGAAAAATAGTGGGAGGCAAGTATTGAATTTGCAATACTCGTTTAATAACTTGCCATACGCGCTCATTCAAATTATTTCGTCGTTAGATTAAATGTTAGTTGGACTAATATTTGAATTGTTGTTTTTATAAACAGTTGGACTGTATTATATTTGATTATATATAATTGGATTATATTAATCAATATATTTGAATTAATTAATTTCAGTTTACAGTTGATTTTATAGTTGAACTATAGTAATCAATGTAATTGAGGTTAATTAATTTAGATTATATTTGATTATATAGTTGGACTATTATAATCATTATAATAAATAGTACCACAAATCGTTGATTATATAGTTGGACTATTAGAATCAAGATATAAAAATAAAAGATTAATGTTTAAGACATAATCCTGGGCGAAAATGTATTTAAACGGTTTTATTTTTCAAATTGGGAATAAATTTCGGGATGGTCCTGGAAAAATAATAACTTATTTTATTTGATAAAATAACGTATTGTGCCTAAGCCTGGAGTTAAGCAACAGTAGAGCATAATCTTTGGAAGATTATGTAATGATAACTTAAGTGCTTAATCCATGATGTTTGTCATAATTATGTTCACAGCAAGTATTAAAATTGGATTTTAGATACTTAGTGTGGTACATAAAATATATATATTGATGTTCAGAATCTATTTTGAACAGGATACTGACTTCAATTGAGATTTATCTGTGAATTGAAAACGGGACGAAAGTCGCTGTTTTAACCGTAGATATCTGAATTTAGGAACTACTTCGGGTTAGTACTTAAATTTAGAAACTGTTATAATGTAGCTAGTTTGACTAGAAACATTATCTCTATATCGCGTATAACCCGCTGCGGGTGTACCTTTATATTCTAGAACACTAAAGTGTTTCATTATATAAAGATGATATTGAGATAAACACATTAAGATGTGAATAACAGGATTTATATTTTGAATATAAATAAAATCTCAAATATATAACATGACAAATAAATAGCTCAAATTGATTTGATCAGTTAAGAAACTTAATTGTGGCATAGTTGTCAGGGACACTACTAAACAAGAATCGTATATCGGCACTTTTGAAGAGCGGGTACTAGGACTGATTTGATTCCATTCAAATAAAGTCTACGAATCTAGTCTATCTGGGCAAAGTGCCTAAAACACTATTTCCTTGGTAAAAGTGTAAATGCCACCGATCTGTTAGCCCTACTTCATAGTGAAGAAAGTGGGCCCATGTCTAGCTAGGCTAGATATGGATTTGAATATTTCGTGACCTGTACGGATGTGGCATCACGTATGGTTATGTGTTTCTTTTGAAACACAAATCGGAAACTTTTAGAGTTTCGACACGAAATAGATAAATAGATCGGCTAAAGTATTAAACCGTCATGGTAAGACTGTAATGAAAATACTTAAGCAATAAGTTTCTAGTTTTTTTTTATGAAAGAGTATAGTATTCTTTCAAATTAAGGACTCCTCCCGGAATACGTCAGTTTGACGGTGTGTCCGAACGATTAACCGAATTTTATTAGACATAATAAGGTTAATCACGAGTCGCTCTGAGCTACCATTTCCTTCAACGGATAAGCTTAAAACAGTGCAAGAACTTATTTAGAATAAGGTTCCATATAAATCTGTTTGACAGATATCATATAGGATATGAACACAGAAAGAAACTGGTTTCTCATTCCTGATAATTTGGGTATGCCAGGCATAACGTTTGGATGATACCAAACTAAAAGACCCAAATTGGATAAGTGCCAATATGGTTATCCTAAGGGAAACCTTAAGTACAGTACTTATAATCTCTCACATGAGAACAATGTGATTGTTACTCACCATGTGTTTTTTTTTTCCTAAGAGGAATACCGATATGCAGTGGTCAGTAGGAGGATAGTGATACTCGATGAAAATCGGAGTAATACTGTTCAAGGCACGAAGTCCTTAATGGAACACAAATAGTTCATCTATGATGAATCTATACCATTAATCTTCAAATACACAAGAAACTAGTAGATCGGATAGAGTCAGAAAACAACCTAGGTATGGGTTTCTGATCTCACCCCATAAAGATGTCAATCTTATGGAGGTGTACCATCCGACTACGTTATGAGGAAGTGATACGAGGTATCGACTCCCTGTTATGGCAAAGTGCCATGAGTCCGAAATGGATTCCATGTATAACAACTATGTTTGGATACTAGTTGTTGTACCACAAGGCATTATGCCTATTGGTACTATAAACGTCTTCAGGAAGACATGCATGGAAGGCAACATACCAACGTACAAAGCTGGGCTTTTGACGGAAAGGTATCGTTATCAACATTAAGTAATAACGGTTCAACATTTTTTCCCTGTTGCCATGGTAAATCCATTTTGAAGATGCTTGAAGATAACTGTATATTTCATTTATGAAATGTGTCAGTTATAGATCAAAATCGCTTTCCTGAAAAGGAAACCTTTTGGAGGATGTTTACACATCCTGACGATTTTGTATAACCGACAACAAGGTTTGCGGGTTATTCAATCCATGTTTGGATTAATACAAGCATAGGTTCTTGGAACTGTCGTTTTGAAATAATCATAATGGTTTATGATTTGACTCAAAACGAAATAATTCTTGTGTATATAAGGAGGTTAGTGGGAGAGCGCACTGACAGTTAAATTCCCATAAAGCTATTGTTGAAAGCTTGGCTTTCAATAGAAATTCTCTCGTAGAATTCTGGGGAGTAACAACCTTTATTCAGGAATAAAGATCTACTGAGATAGATTTGGAGTTGTTAACACTCTCTGGGAAATTGTACATTTAAAATGTACTTGACCTGGTGTATCATACGCTTTGAGCATATGGATTCACAAACAGGCCAATCCGAGTGATAGTCACTGGATTGATGTTAAGAAAATCCGTTAGTATCTCAGAGAACTAAGGATGCTGTCTTAGTTTATGGAGAAGGAGAACTTGAAGTGACTGAGGTCACTGTAGCAAGTTTCCTATAACCGATAAGACGACTAAAAGTCGCAAACGTACTATATAGTTTGAATAACGGTACAGTGAGCTGGAAATCTTCCAAGTAAGATACTGTTACCGAATAAACAACAAATGCGGGTTGTTGCTGCAGGCTGAGCAGCAATAGAAGTCTTTTGGGTCGATACAAATCTAATTAGATTAGATATAGTTCTGTTAGCAGCTGAGCTAGGCGTCAGCACAGGCTAAAGAATTAATGGTCTCATCAACGATCCAGATACATACTTAGATACTCATCTGATTCATTCGGATCATATATCGTGGCGATATGATGATCGAATAAATCGCATCAAGATGATAATCATGCAAATCCGCTGACGAATGCATTTCTTAGCAGTTTGAGCCAACTGTACATAGTTCGGGTGTAGGACACTTGAGTGACTGGCTATGTGCCAAGTGGGAGATTGTTGGACAAAATGACCCATAGCGTCACTATTTGCACATATCATTGTGTTGTTGTAGCAAATTAACTATGTGACAAGGAAATTGCACTCTCATCATTTGTGATTAGATCACCATAGATATATAAATGAAGAGAGGTCCCTATGATTAGTTCCTGGACTGAGAATGATATGAGACAGTATCAGTCCCCGAAGGTTTAATCATTAAATATCCCTAGCCGGAGTATTATCGAGACTGGACATCGATAATACGGAATAGGCTAGTATTGCACTTGTGTGCGTTGTGAGGGCACAACGGCATAGTTCTCATATATATAAGTATCGGATACTTATGCAAGTGTGATAGGAGGTCGTGTTTCACCGATGGTATGGGAAACAGCTTCGCTCTGGATAGACCCCTCGGAATCCCATTGGTATTATGACTATATGTCTATGGGAGGCCGAAATCAAGGTAGGTGTGTATAGTCTTAACCTGAGACTTACATCGCTAATACTTACGATAATCGATAGACTTTGGTCTTGGTGGTACAGGGCTTTAACCGGTTCTGCGTACACCACTTCTGGGTTTATCAGAGAGTCGTAGTGTATTGGGTGTGATGTCAAGACGGAAGTATCACTCCAGTTATAGTGGAGATGATGTCACGTAGGATACGGTATTAGTGCTCTTAAGTGCTGGCCGGCCATCGGGATATTGTGACAAGGTCATGTATATCCGATTATAGAGACTAGTTACCAGACATCCGACATATGCTTCGGACGGGGCAGACACTTATCCAGCCCCAGCCCTAGCACGTGACTATCCGATACTGGGCTGATATACGCAATACTACGGTATACTACGCTTGATACAGATCTATATATTCCTGTAAGTATATTTCTGGAGAATTGGGTAGGCATGGCGCTTTGCTAGAAGCCAACCTTGTCTTGTAAATCGGTATAAACGTAGTACGAGGTACTTACGTGTTCGGATAATCCGACGACCGCATTTACTGCCAACATATCCGGAGATCTCATGGGTCGCTTCCTGAAGATTCACCGATGACGTATAACTCGCACTATGATTAATCTGGGATTAATTAGTAAAGAGAGAAGATTAATTAGAAGAGAGAGAAAATTAATCTGGGATTAACTGCGGAGATATTTTATCTGGGATAAAATATTAATTAAAGAGAGAGAACGATTAATTTGGAATTAATTGATAAAATAATATATTTGATATATTATTAGAAATTGGATTTCGACGCAGAATTAAAATTAGATTTTAATTCGGGCGAACGAATTAATTTAGAATTAATTCGTTAGCGACGTGAATAGTGATTTCGCTAGGCGTAATCATTTAATAACAACGCGACGGAAAATTCGTTAATTTGGAATTAGCGAACCCGAGCCCGAGAGTGATTGCGAGCGCATTCGTATTTCGAATTCGAACTCGGCACGCAAGTCACATCAAGCGTCAAATCACTATTCGCATCAATCGTCAAATCACTTGTCACTTTGAGTGATGTGATATGACAAGTTGTCACTTTATTAAAGTGACTTGATGTGAATAGTGATAGATGATTGAAAAGCACTTTTTTGCTTTTTGACTTTTGCTTTTTGAAAAGTAAAAGGAATTGTTTTAATAGAAATAAAAAGTGGTAAAAGGTATTATTATTATTATTAATTTTGGAAATTAAAATATATAAACCTAATTACACTTTTTCTTTCTCTCTCTCTCCTTTTACGCACTTCTCTTTTCCCTCTCTTTTCATCTTCCTCTTCAATTCGGCTTCAAGCCGATTTCTTCACAAATGTTTCTGGTTTGACCGAATCAAGGGGGAAGGAAGGAAGAAGACTTA
>SKCR01005315.1:0-25963 GCA_019454045.1 Zanthoxylum bungeanum | reverse complement strand
TTTTAGGACAATCACTGTCAGTGCGCTCCCACTAACCTCCTTATATACACAAGAATCATTTTCGTTTTGAATTAAATCATATACTATTATGATTACATCAAAACGATAATTCCAAGAATCAATGCTTGCTTCAATCCATAAATGGATCGAATTAACTTGCAAACCTTGTTTGCTCGTTTTGGTACGACAAAACCATCAGTTGTTGTAAACATCCTAAAAAAGGTTTCCATTTAAGGAAAACGATTTTGACGTTCAGCTGCCATATTTCATAAATGAAACATGCAACATTGGCAGGCATTATCCAAATGGATTTAACCATGGCAACGAGTAAAAGGTTTCGTCGTAATCGACACAATGTTGATAACGATACCTTTTCGTTACAAGCCCAGCTTAGTACGTTGGTATGTTTCCTTCCATGTATGTCTTCCTTGAAGACGTATATAGTACCAATAGGCACAATGCCTTCCGGTACAACAACCAGTGTCTAAACTTGGTTGGTATACATGGAATCCATTTTGGACTTCATGGCACTTTGCCATAATAGGGAGTCGATACCTTGTATCACTTTCTTATACATAGTCAGTTCGTATTCCTCAATAAGATTGACATCTTTACGAGGTGAGATCAGAAACCCATACCTCCAGGTTATTTTCCGACTCTCTCCGACTTGCGCGGTTCTTGTGTATTCGAAGATTATTAGTATAGTTTCATCCCTTGATGAACTATTTGTGTTCCATTAAGGAATCGGTGCCTAGAATAGTATATTACTCCGATTTTCATCGAGTTTTACTTTCCTCCTACTTACCACTGCATATCGGTATTCCTCTTAGGAAAAACGCATGGTGAGTAACAATTAAATTGTTCTCATGTGAGTTGTATAAGTACTATACTTTTCTTTACCCTAGGATAACCCACAAATAGGCACTTATCCGATTTGGGTTCTAGTTTGGTATCTTCCAAACATATGCCTAGCATACCCAAATCTCAGGAATGAGAAAACCCGGTTTCTTTCATGTTCATATCTAATATGAAGTCTGTCTAACAGATTTTTATGGAACCTTATTGAAAATAAGTTTTGCACTGATTAATGTGTATCCTTTGAAGGAAATGGTAGCTCAGAGCGACTCATGATTACCTTATCATGTCCAACAAAATTTGGTTTCTCTCTTCGGACACACCGTCAAATTGACGTGTTTCTGGGAGGAGTCCCCATTGAAAGAATACTATACTCTTTCAAGTATTTGAGAAACTTATTGCTTAAGTATTTTCCATCATGGTCTAACCGTGACGGTTTTAATACTTTAGCCGGTCTGTCTGTCTACGTTCGTGTCGAAACTCTTTGAATTCATCAAAAGTTTACGATCCTGTGTTTCACAAGAAACATATAACCAATAACGCGATGCCACATCCGTAAAGGTCTCGAAGTATTCATATCCACCTCTAGCCTAGCTGGGCCCACTTACATCACTATGAACGAGGGCTAACAGATCAGTGGCATTACACTTTTACCAAGTAAAAGGTGTTTTAGGCACTTTGCCTATTAAACTAGATTCGTAGACATTATTTGAATGGAATCAAATCTGTCCTAGTATCCACTCTTCAAAAGTGTGGATACACGAGTCTGTGTTTATTGTGTCCCAGACAACAATGCCACATATAAGTCTCATCTGATTATTCAGTTTGAGCTATTTGTTTGTCGTATCATACATTTGAGATTTATTAATTCAAAATATAAATACTATTATTCACATCTAATGTGTTTATCTCAATATCATCTTTATAAAATAAATCACTTTATGTGTTCTAGAATAAAAAGGTATACCCACAACGGTTTAAACCTGATATAGAGATAATGTTTCTAGTCAAACTAGGTACATTTTAACAGTTTCCTAATTTAAGTACACACCCAAAGGGTTGTTCCTAAACTTAGGTATCTACGGTTAAAACAGCGACTTTCGTCCCGTTTTTGACTCGCAGATAAATCTCAACTAAAGTCAGTGTCCTGCTTAATCAGCAGATACTGCACACCAGTACATATATTTATGTACCACATCCAGTATCTAAAATCCAATTTTAATACTAGTAGTGAACATGTTGATGACAAACAAATTTGAAGTCAGAGCTTTGCCCGTCTTCAATTCCTTCATGTCTCCTTGTCCGTACAGCAGTCACGCTTCCAGTGACCCCGTTTTCCACAGTTTAGGCAGACATTTTGGGATATGTCCTATGTCTTCCCAGAAGATTATAATGATTTTTTGCCTTTGCCCTTTTTCCACACCCCAGAAGCCTTTGGCCAAGCCTTGGCCTTCTGGGATGTCGAAGTAAGATGCGCCTTGCGCTTCTTGCCCTATTGCAAACTCTGGCTTTGTCTCCTTGAGTATAGCCATTAACTCTCCAAGAGTTTTCTATTGCAATTTGTACTTCTAGATCTAAGGATAGATCTATGAAGATCCTTCAATTTCAATATCATACTATAAGGATATAATCCTTAGTTCTGACTAAGAAATTAAGGAGTCTTTGCGGCAAGCAAAAAGGATTAAGCACTAAAGTTATCATCACATGAATATTCCAAATATCATGTGCTACTATTTGCTCAACTCCGGGCTTAGGCTCAAGACGTCACTCTATCAAATAAGTAACTTCTCGGTCCCCAGGACTATCCTGAGATTTTATTCCCAATCTGAAAATTAAAGCCGTTTAAAAAACATTTTCTCCCAGGATTATGTTCAAAACACTAATCTTTCATTTATCTTGATTCCAATAGTCTAACTATCAAATCAACGATTTTTGGTACTATTTATTATAATGATTACTATAGTCTAACTATATAATTAAATATAATTTAATTGGTTTAAATTCAAATATATTGATTACTATAATCCAATTATATAATCAACTATAATTGAAGTAGTTTGAATACAGTCCAACTGTTTAATTAAAAAAACGATTAAATATTAGTCCAACTAATATATTATTTTGATGACGAAAAATTTGAAATGAGCGCGTATTGGCAAGTATCTAAACGAATTTGTAAATTTAATACTTGCCTCCCACTATTTTTCGGCGAGCCTCTAACCCTCTGTTGAGTACTCGGGAAACCTTGTTTCCTATTGGGCTAGGATCCCGTTAAATAACACAAAATCTTGACTTTGGCCAACAAAATGTATGATAATTAACTAGGTAGATCTCTAAGATCAATTGGATCCCATCCAATTCCTAGATCCAGTAGGTGGACATCCAAGTCCGAAACATATATCTTATATATGCCAATATATCCAATATATTCCCTAACATTTTTCCTCTGAATCAATTAAGCCTTTGCTTTGGCACAACAAACTTAATGATTCCAATTAAGCGGGACCCATTGACTTTGGAAAGCATCGTAATTGATGTCGATGGACAAGAAGTGATCTTGACTTTGGCCAAAAAATCACAACTTGGACAAAACACACGATATGGAACAAAGCCTTCATGATTCAAACACATCCGCGATGGACAAAGGTCTTGACTTTGGCCAACAAACCAGTGCCAATCTTGTATCTTGAGAAAGAATCACTCAATGGAAGGAAAAACGCTTAATATGTATTGAGGGTTTTTCGCGTAATTGGCAACCAATTAATTATGTTTGTTAAGGTCTCATCATCATACACCCTTAAACATGCATTCTAAAAACATAATAAGGCGCGTATAAATAAAATAATAATGATATGCGGATGGATACTTAACACATTTTGTTCCTAGAACAAATCTCTCCCTTTCCTCTCTCCCGCTAGCACAAATATTACTTCTACCCAATTACATAACACTTCTAAAGTAACCTCATTTACATTGAGGGGAATAGGTGAGTTGAGAAATACAAAGAGTCAAGAGGTAATAGGCTGGACACGCAGGTCCAATTTAATAAATTCTAAATTTATTACAACAATTTCCAAAATTGCCCTCACCCATCTAATATCCATCCGATATACATTATTCATACATCGCATCCATGTATTCACACAAAGCATGTTATCAATCAATCTAATCCAATTAATTAATATGAAATTAATAACCATCCAATGTTCAAACAACGATTAGATTTTGCGCGAGTCCAACTCGTTTTACGAATAAATACTCAAAGTACGAATTCTTGAATTATATTAAACTACAATATTAAATCCAATTTAATTTGTATTTAATACTAATTCTATATTTAATTCTAAATTAAATAATTACACTTTTTAATGTGCCTTTACAACTTAGATTCCAAATCTAATCGTTACGGGTCTCAAAGCCCAATTAACATCCAATGTCAATTTAATTAAAGTCCAATGGGCTTTCAATTAATTTCATAAAGCATGGACTTTGGTCAATATGGGTCAAACCTAAATACCAAAGCCCATTTAAGGAATCACCTTATTTGCCAAGAAACCAATTTAGGCCCATTAGGCCCAATTAAAATTAAAGGTCCATTTAGTTATATTTGGACTTTATGGATATGGTTTTGGGCCCAATTGGATCCAACCAATTATCCTAAACCAAACTTGGCCCAACCAAGCCCACTAAGCCCAAATACAACTTACAAGCCCAATTCCAAAATTGGCCTAATTAATTAAATTACAAAATTCCAACTTCATAATTAAATTAATCTAAAGTGTATAGCCATAATTAATTAACCAAATTAACATTTCCAAAATACCAATTACACAATTAATTATGCTAATCATCATCAACACATGTCCTACATTATTGAATCAAAAAATCAATCATTTTCCATGCTATACATGTCATGACAATTAGGGTTTATTGTCCAATTTCGATTTTAATCCAATTAAATCCTAAATCAACAATTCTCAAGTCATTCAAACTCATCTAATGATTCAAAAAACAAAATTACCATGACATTAGGGCAAGCAACACATTCGGCCAAGCCAAATATTTTGGGGAAAATTCTTCCAATTCAATTTTCATCAAATTGACCATGCATAACACTATGTTATCATCATTCAAGCATATTCAAACAATCAATTTCATCAAAACATGCTCAAATCAATTTTACCCAAATTTTACCCTAATCAAATTTCATGCTTAAATCATGGCTCTGATACCATTGTTGGGTTTCTAAGGTAAAAACAAGATCGATTTAAGCGTAAAACATGTGAATACAACAAAGAAGTATGGTTGAATCATACTTACATTGATCGGCTTTTGAATGCGATGAACACAAAAATCTTTTTGCTCCTCAATGAAGCTCTCGGCAATGGATCCCTTTTGTGCTCTCCAAGTTTCGGTCAAGCTCCAAGCTTGGGTGTGGATTCCATGCCCATGGGTGGGTTTCCCTATCACCTTTGTATAACTCCTAATGTGTGCTAGCACCTTGGAAATTTTGCCACAAAATTTCCCTTACCCTTCTTGTTGCTCTCGGCTTTGGAAGGAAGAAAAGAGAGAATTTTGGCCCTTGGCCGTGAGAGAGAGAGAGAGAGAGAGGAAGAGAAGTTGTGTTGTGTATATGGTATTTGATTTTCAAAAAAAAAAACCAATTTACTATTTTCCAAAAAGGTACAAGGCAATTAAGCCTTCCAACAACTCACATCACTCATGAATAGTGACTGGCGTCACATCACTCAAAGCGACAAGACATCCATCACTTGAATGACTAATGATTTGACGCTTGATGTGACTTGTGGGCCGTACTTAAATTCGAAATGCGAGTGGGCCGCAAACACTCCCGGGCTCAGGTTCGCTAATTCCGAATTAATGAATTTTCCGTTGCGACGTAATTAAATCAAATTTAATTAAATAATTATGCCTAGCAAAATTACTATTCACATCGCTAACGAATTAATTCTAAATTAACTCGTTCGCCCGAATTAAAATCTAATTTTAATTCCGTGTTGAAATCTAATTTCGTTAATATATCGAATATATTAATTTATCGATTAATTCCAAATTAATCGGTCTCTCTCTTTAAATAATATTTTATCCCATATAAAATATCTCTGTAATTAATCCCAGATTAATTTTCTCTCTCTAATAATTAATCCTAGATTAATTGTGTGCGAGTCATACGTCATCGGTGAATCTTCGGGAAGCGACCCATGAGATCCCCGGATATGTTGGCAGTAAATCAGGTCATCGGACTATCCGAACACGTACGTACCTAGTACAACGTTTTTACCGATTTACAAGACATGGTTGGCTTCTAGCAAAGCACCGTGCCTACCCAATTCTCTTGAAATATTCTTAAAGGAATATGTAATCTTTATCAGGCGTAGTATATGTAGTATTACGTATTGCGATCCAGCATCGGATGTCACGTGCTAGGCCTGGGGCTGGAATTGTGTCTGCCCCGTACGAAGCACATATCAGATCTTTGGTAACTAGTCTCTATAATCGGATAATCATGACATAGTAATATTATCCCGATGACTGCAGTACATAAGAGCACCAGTTCTGTATCCTACGTGATCATCATCTCCATTATGACTGGAGTGATATTTCCGTCTTGACATCATACACAATACACTACGATTCTCAATATACCCATAAGAGGCATACACAGAACCTGTTAAAGCCCTGGATGACCAAAACCAAAGTATATTGATTGTCGTAAGTATTAGCGGTGCAAGTCTCAGGTTAAGACCAAATACACCTACCTTTATTCGGACTTCCATAGATACATAGTCAAACTACCAATGGAATTTCAAGGGGTCTATCCAGAGGGAAGCTGTTTCCGTACCATCGGTAAACACAACCTCCTATTACACTTGCATGAGTATCCAATACCCAAATATATGAGAACTATGTCATTATGCTCCCACAACGCGCACAAGTATAATACTAGTCTATTCCACATTATCGATGTCCAATCTCGATAATACTACGACTATGGATATTTAATGATTAAACATTCGTGGATTGATACTGTCTCATATCATCTCAATCCGGAACTAATCATAAGGACCTTTTATCATTTATATATCTTGGTAATCTAATTACAAATGATAAAAGAGCAATTTCCTTTGTCACATAGTTAATTGTACAACACCAGCATGATCTGTACAAATAGTGATGCTATGGGTCATAATTGTCCAACATAGTCAATATTGTAAATGGGTGGTCTTTGTCTTTTACCGATGGAAAGGGACTGAAGTAGCCAAGGTTCACCCCTGTAGCATAGGAGAGAACGATTTTGTGTACCCCACATATGTGCATAAAATGGGTCATACCTAAGACAAAAATGGACTTACCACGAGTGTGGAAGGAATAAGGTCGGAAGGATATATGCTGTTTTGATAACCATATGCATCTCATGCTTCTCATGCATCGTATTCATACACGCATCATGATAACTCCTTGTCTTATTAGCCATCATAGATATCCGTTTAGTTAAGAAGAAGGAAGACTTGTCAAGAAAAGATTAACAACCATGGATGCATCAGGCAGTGAAGGTTCCCACATGGATCAATTAGAGACCAACATGACCAAAATTACCGAGCAACTACAAACTTTGACTAATGTTATGGCCAATCTGACCGTACCCCGTGCAATGGGAACAGAAAACAATGAGAGTGGTAAGCGTGAGGAGCCCCCGATTAGGGTGGGCGAAGAAATCTCTATTTTCGATGATGACATGGCTGAGTATATCGCGGGAAAGGTAGCCGGGTCTCAGGCATAACTATAGAAACTCAGAGAGAAAGTAGAGTCTGTTACCCGTAAGCTGAAGGGTAAACATGAAGATCTATTAGACTACGATGCGATGAATTTCGAAGAAGACATTTGCATCCTCAATTTAAGATGCCTGACATGGCTAAGTTCAATGGAAACAGAGATCTAAGGGTCCATCTCCGACAATATGTTTCAGTGATGAGTTCAGTGGACTTGTCGAAGCGTCAGGTGCAGTAGATGTTCGGGATGTCACTGGAAGGTGTGCCCGTAGTATGGTATCATGGCTTAGAGAGAAAGATCAGGGATAACTGGAGGGCATTAGCAGAGGCCTTTCCGAACCAATATGTCACAGACTTGAAGATAGACTTGTCGCTCCGTGACCTAGAAAACACCAAACATAGGCCAAAAGAGACCTTAAAAGATTATGTGGATCGCTGGAGAAGCCAGCCCTTGAAGATACAGACCCGGCCCTCGGAGAAAGACCAAATTAAGATGATCATTAAGGGCACCAAGCCCTCCATTTACAATAAGCTGAGGAGAATGACCTCCATGATTAGTGACTTTCGACAGCTAAGAGAAACTGTCATGGATATCGAGGAAGAAGAAGCCGAGAACAAAAAGTTTTATGGCCATAACAGAAGGACTATCAGAGGATCTTCAGGAACCAAGCCCGCCCTTGCTGAGGTTGCCGCCATCAGGAATAGGTGATTCTCAAATCTTGGTAGACCTTTGTCAAAGGTGTTTGAAAAGCTCAAGAGGCAAGGACTCCTAAAACCCTTGGAACCTAGACCACTTCCAAATCATGCGCCACCCCACCTCAACCTGAACCTATATTGTCACTACCATCAGCAAAAAGACCATGAAACTGACAATTGCGCCCGCCTCAGGCATGAGATCCAAGACCTTATTGACACCCATAAGATACCCGACCCAGAAAAAGAACAACCCAATACACACATAAACCCTCTACCCAAATACCAATCTGTTCCACCACCCACATGATCAACTCTGGTTTACCCGAAAGCCTTGTCCTCCAAACTCTCGACCACCAAGCCTTTTACAATGGGATATGGGATAGCAGTAGTGAAGATGAAACAGAATAAGGAAGAGATTTCTGGGAAAACTTCTCAAGTAGTGACGAAGTGGAGGTAAATGGGATGACTCGTAGTGGACATTTTTACAGCGATGCAGCGGAGAAAGGCAAATAAGTGCTGACATAAGGTCAAGAGGTGACGGAAAATACAGACAACACCGAGGGGGATATTGTGTTGCATCAATTGAAAAAGACACTGGCACATGTGAGCATATGGGAGTTACTGTGCGCCTCTCAATAATACATGCGTGCCATGGTGGAAGCTCTGAGCAAGATAATGATAACTAAAGATGCAAACCCGACAATGTTCGTAGGGTCGGTATAGAAAGAGAGTAGGTAGATGATAACATTCTCTGAAGAAGAGCTCCCGATGGAAGAGAGAGATCACAATAAGCCATTATTTATAAAAGCAGAAGTAAAAGGCAAGAAGACATTGTGTGTGATGGTTGATGATGGCTCATCTATCAATGTGTGCCATTTTAAGATACTATCAAGGTTGGGTATGCGGATAACATATTTAAGCCCCTCCAGCATGACTATCAAAGCGTATGACGATAGAAAATAGGGAGTCGAAGGCACTTTTGTCACAATGGTCAAAGTAGGCCCGATAGAAGATGAGGTTGAGTTCATAGTGCTTGATATCCCAGCTACATTTGCTCTGTTGTTGGGAAGGCCATGGTTTCACAAATTTGGGGGTGTGCCATCCACTTTGCACCAGGTTATTAAGTTTCCACATGGAGAGGGAGTCGTCACCATCAAGGCTGAAGTAGATAATGTTGTGGCTGCTTTACACATACAGCCTCTCACGAGGTTCCAAGTGGCGGCAAACTTTGAAGAATGGGTGGACCCTAAAGTGGCTAGAATCATGGAGAAGATGAAATATGAGCCGGGCACAGCATCACTGCCAGATTTCAAGGGACATACCTCTAAGAGAGGATTGGGGTATAAATTTGATGAGAATAAGCCGAAGACCAAGAAAAAAATGATGAAGCTGATGGAATATTTTATGAAAGCCACATGATATCAAGGAGAGCCTGAGCCCATAGAAGTCAATGGGATCATAGTACCAGGATTTGAGATCTTCATGGATGTGATGGGCAAGGAACCACAGGCAGAGGAAGTTGTAAATGAGGAAGTTAAATGGGAAGAAGAACTGCTGCAGTTGGAGAGCCTGACACTCGAGGAAAGCAAGAAGATAGAAGAAGACAAGGCTACAAATGATGAAGATGTTTATTTTCCTAATTTATTTGCTTGTAATCCTGCATTATTAATAATAAAGACATTGATTTTTCTTACTTGTTCGAGTCTTTTCTGGTTAGTTTGCATCATAACATGCATGATATGAGAATATTTGACATTAATTCAACAAAGAAAAATGCATTTAATCTTGGTACATGTGAAAACACCAAGGAAATCTTAATTGCAAGTGAGGTAACCTCTGATGAACGGAAAGAACTAGAGAGAATATTAATGAAATATGCAAAAGTATCCACCTGGTCCTATGAAGACATGCCGAGAGTAGACATGAGTATTGCCCAACACACGATACCAACCTATCCAAACATGAGACCAGTAAAACAGAAGCTCCGAAGAATGAGACCATAATGGGCCAAAAAGGTTAGGGAAGAAGTCAAGAATCAAATAGATGTAGGGTTCTTAGAGGTGGTAAAGTACCCCGAGTGGTTAGCCAACATTGTGCCGGTACCAAAGAAGGATGGAAAGGTCAGAATGTGTGTGGATTACATGGACCTCAATAAAGCTTGCCGAAAAGATGATTTCCCCCTACCTCATATAGACGTATTGGTTGATAGCACAACTTTATCTACTATGTACTCGTTCACGGATGGGTTCTCAGGATATAATCAGGCCCTCATGGCCAAAAAAGACAAGCATAAGACTGCTTTCGTCACTGAGTGGGGTACATATTGTTACAAGGTGATGCCATTTGGACTTAAGAATGCCGGAGCCACTTATCAATGAATGGACACTACATTATTCAATGACTTGATGAATAAGGAGATTGAGGTGTATGTGGGTGACATGATGGTTAAATCAGAGCCAAGGGATGGGCATATAGAAGCACTGGAGAAGTTCCTCCAAAGAGTTGACAAGTACAACCTCCGACTAAATCCCAAGAAATGTGTGTTTGGGGTAACATCAGGAAAGTTGCTAGGACATATTGTAGGAATGAGAGGAATAGAAGTGGACCTTGAGAAGATCAAGGCAATTACCGAGATGCCCGTGCCGAAGACAGAAAAGGAAGTTAGATCTTTTCTTGGGAAAATCCAGTATATCAATCGATTCATTGCCAAGCTAACATTACTATGTGAGCCCATCTTCAAGCTATAGAGAAAAGACTAGCCTGTGGAGTGGAATGGACAATGCCAAGAAGCTTTTGACAAAATCACAGAATATTTGGTGTGAAACCGCCCATCTTGAAACCCCCAACGCTGGGGGTGATGATGGTACAGGCAAATGAAACAGGGGTGGAACATGCAGTCTATTACCTCAGTAAGAAGATGCTCCCGTATGAAACCCGCTATCAAGAAGTGGAAAAGATCTATTTGGCGGTAATATGGGCTTCCGGAAAGTTACGTCATTACTTCTAATCCTATAAGATACAAGTGGTAGCAAAGAAGAATCCCCTAAAGTATTTGCAGTCAGTATCTTCACTGGTAGGGAAATTGGGAAGATGATTGGTATTGTTGACGTAGTTGGATATAGAATACCTCACTTCTAAGGTAATCAAAGAGCGATCCGTAGTGGAATTCTTGGCATTACAACCCATAGAAGAATATCAGTATAAGTTTGAGTTCCCAGACAAGGAGATTCAAACCATAAAGGTCCAGGGGTGGAAAATGTATTTCGATGGAGCGATGAATTACAAAGGAGCAGGAATAGGAATCGTGATAGTGACCCTGAAGGAGAAACCCTACCTATGGCCAAAACTGAAACTTACATAGCAGCGTTCGACTTCTTCATTTATCCATTTGTTTCTCTTATTGTAATGCGTCACACGGAAAAAATCTGGAAATGATTGCACCTCACCTGTGTTACTCTGTTATAAACAGAAAATAAATTCAATATTATTCCACATTAGTAAAATCAATGAACTGTTAAATTTTACGTCAGGATATATTTACCTCAGAATGTTCGGCACGATGTTGGATAAATGGCTTCGAACCTCCACGGTGGTTAAAAACACAAGTGACTTCGATTTTCCGCATTTGCTTGACATTTATCCTGCATTTACCAACAATGTAAGTACCGAAAACAAAGACAATTATAAATTTCCGTTATTTCAAAATTTACCTCGTGTTTTTTGTAGACCAAAGCTCACATAAGAATGTCCAGTCTTGCTCCTCTATAAAATCAGGCTTGTGTTGTGGAGCATCTGAAGGTCCATGTTCGTCGAATATTGGTTTCAGGACTTTTGTCCTATAATCCTTATAACTTTTCCCCATGTGGTAGTCAATATATTGTTGGACATTCACTTTGGTCAGATCGAAGTCGAACCACTCCTACATGAATAGCAACCGAGTAAAATAAGTATAAAATAAAAATGTTAACTAACAAACAATATCGAAAACTTACAAGTAGCGAAGAGAATAGCTGGTTGATTTTCGTCTCCCACGGTATCTTTCTCTAAGAAACATAGTTTTTGGGAGCTTTATATTGAGCTACAGCTCCTATGGCTGTATTAAACGTTGAATTATGTTGTCCGACTCGACTCACATGTGCTACCAGAGACTCCACCAGAGCCAGTTGTCCTTGCTGATGTAGATGGAGTCGCATTAGCCCGTCTGCGATTGCCCGGTGCCATATGCAAAAACACAAAAAGTTTCATGTATTTTGAATGTAATATAACCAAACCAACACATGTATTTTATAGTATGTTACGAACATTATATTACAAAACCAAACCAAACTAAACTTAACCAAACCAAACACATTCCAAAATTTAATGTTAATCAGAATATTCTCGGCCTTGGCCTTCCCTCTCTCCCTCACCTAAATCTCACTCATATACAAGAATCACAAACAAAAAATATACAAAGCTCTCATTCACATAGCCACAAGCAAACAACGCCAAATTCACCACAAGCCATGCAATTCCAAACCCTTAAGCTCTTCTAGTCCCTCACGGCACTCACACGCTCTTTCCTTTTGATTACAATCATTCGGCAACAAACAAATAAACTCGTTATTGTATCACAAGACTCAGCAGCCTCCCCTCTCATTCGAGACACAAAAAAACACAAACCCTAAGACTGCTATTTCCTCTCACACTCTCACCTTCGTTTTCATTTGGCTCTCTCTCACTCTATAAACAATCAACAGCCCCTTCCAACCGACCAATTCAAGCACATAGACCCCACAAAACTAACCCTCAAGAACACATACTTCACCCAGCAATCAACAGCAGCAATTTGCCAGAACAGCAGCAATTTGCTGCTGTTCTCACCTTCACCAGCCACACCCATTCATCATCATCATCAAATGAATTTGATCCTGAACTACTACTACTACTACTGATCATCATCATCAAATAGTCCTCAAAACAAATCGCACAACGAGAAAGAAGAAGTCGATTCTTCATCAAATATTACTTAAACTTAAACTTAAACCATCACATACTCTATCATTCACCATAAAACAAACAAACCTAAACACCTCTCTCTGAATCACTTAATAAGCGCACTGCCATCACACACACACGTCCCTTAAACACTCACACACAGAGCCCATAAGCCACGCACACACCTTACAAACAAAAGAAGCCATAAACCCCATGCAGCCCTACACGTAACACAACAACTAAACCCACAAAACACACGTACACCGACCAACAAAAAGAAAACAAACCAATGCCGACAAACTGACTCACACACTGGACCAAGACCCCACCGATCAAACAAACAAAGTCAAGCCACTAGCAACCCTAAACCCACCAAACAAGAATAATAAAACAGCCTACCAACCAAACAAACAAGGCCCCTGACCTAAAATTAAACCACAAAACCGAGTCCAAAAGTAGCCCTCCACGTGAAAAAAAGTAGAAACAAAACGTCTATGAATTTGTTTAGGTTTCTAATTAAACATGATGCATCGAATATAAACTTAAACTTCATTTATATGAGACTTACCTGTAAAGTCTATGAATTGCTGAAGAATAGTGGTTGGAGCCGAGAAAGAAGAAGAAGGTAGAGAGATATCTGGTTTTGGAAGTCTGAGCGAGAAAAAGAAGGCACTGGTTTTAGGGATTTAATGGACATTTAGCGTCGAAATGATTCGACGCCAAAAGTAAATAATTTCGACGCTAAAAAGTTGGCGGCTTATTAAAAATTTAGGGTTATTTTTCCGGGAAATTTAATTTTTTTATTTAGCGTCGAAATTAAACAAATCGACGCTAAATGTTAGACATTTAGTGTCGATAAGACTTTTCGACGCTAAATGTATAACATTTAGCGTCGAAATATAATTATCGATACTAAATGTCTGTCATTTAGCGTCGATTCTTATTTCGACGTTAAATGTCTAACATTTAGCGTCGAAAAGTCTTATCGACACTAAATGTCTACCATTAAAAATAATAATAACAATTATATGATAATTATACTATTAATAATTACGACAATCTTTCAACCATATTTAAATAATAATTAAATATAATAACCATACATTATAATTCAGAAAATTATTCATCAATCACAAAATACACTAACTTCATTAATCACTATATATCTTCGGTATTTGAGGATTCGTGACTGGAATTGAAGTCATCTTCAGTGTCAAATTCTTCTTCACTTGCTACTTCAACGTTCACTTCAAAATGAGGAATTATCTCAACGTCTGTGCTATCTCGTGTTAATGTGATATTTTCAGGAACGGTGACAATTGGTCCATAAAATATCTGTTCAGGAACTTCGAAGTTGCCGGAGACTTCTTGTGTTTCATCTGATATGTCAACTCTATCTTTCTCCTGCGTGTCCCAAATGCCCCTATGTTGTAACTTTTCTACCACTATCCATCCAGTTCCTAACTTTGGATCAGATATATATATCACTGAACGTGCTTGGGTAGAAAAAATGTATGGATCATTCTTGTACCAAAAACGTTGAACATTGATTGAAGTTAGATGATTACTAACTTGAATTCTCCTCTTTCTGGCATTTATGTAAAACCACTTACAATCGAATAGCACAATATGTCGTCTGGGTCGGTATATCAACTCAATGACCGATTGCAACACTCCGTAGAAGTCAATAAGATCTGAGCCATGTTCTCCTTGACTACAATTCCATAATTCTGAGTCACATGAGTAACATCTCGCTGTTCAGTATGAAATCTAACTCCGTTGACAATGCATCCACTGTATTCATAAGCCTGCTTTTGAGGCCCATAAGCCAAAGAAACCAACGAGGATGACGAGTCCAATTGACCATTTTGCACTTGGTTCTTAATCTAATAATGAGAGAAATAGATGTGTTAATATAACAAACTGAAATATTTAATGTTAAGATAAAAATAAATATAAAATGTTAGGCCTTACAGTTATCTCAAACCATTTAGGAAATTCTTTTTTGTGTGTTTCATCAACGTTATGGTCACCACCACATTGTAGCATTGTTAGATGTTGCCTACAAAAAATGAGTTAGGTTAATGTATGGCAAAAATACTATGGTTATGCACCAGAAAAACTTACGTTAAGTACGGTTGCACTTCATCACAATTACTCAATATAAACCAATGCGCACGTTGAACTTCCTGAAGGGTTAGTAATTTGACACCTACTGCTCCAAATGGTCTGCAATTTTCACGGAACACTGTGATATCTTGCGAATTACTTGCATCTCCATCATAGTTTCGTGGCAGACGATTAAAATGAGTTTCAATATTCTGCATGTACATCGAACAAAATGTTATTGCTTCACTTATTACAACAGCTTCAGCTATTGACCCTTCAGGGCGCGCCTTATTTTTCACATATTTTTTGTAATCTCCCAAAGCCCTGCGGATATGAAAACAAGTTTGCATTAAAACTAAATTCAATGCACAGTAAAAATTTAAGAATGTAATATTTAAAACTGTATATATATAGTACCTCTCAATGGGATACATCCATCTGTAATGGACAGGACCTCCCTTTCTAGCTTCAGCCGGTAAATGCACGGCCAGATGTACCATCACATCAAAAAGCGGGCGGGTGGCAAAATTCGCTCCAGCTTGCATAGGATTATCACGATTCTCGCTCAAGTTCGTCAATAACAGTTGTGGTTAATGTCCTCTGACATAATTGTTTAAAGAAGCCATATAGATCAAGTACGACGTCGCATACATTCAGGGGGAGATAAGGTCGAATGCCAACAGGAAGGAGAATCTCGAGAAGCACATGACAATCGTGACTCTTTAATCCCGTTATTGTATCATATCTAACCCAACGCCCAATATTCGATGCATAATCATCAGAAAATTTAACCATTTTCAGCCAATCACAAAATGATTTTCTCTCTGATTGAGTGAGCACATAACTAGCAGGTGGCTTAATAAGACCTTGAGAAGTGACTTGTAAATGCAATTCACTACGAATTCTAAGATCTTGTAGGTCCAATCTAGCATTTACAATGTCTTTTGTCTTACCCGAAATATTGAATAGTGTGCCCACTAAACTCTCACAAATGTTTTTTTCTATATGCATTACATCCAAATTATGTCACAACTTAGAGTCCCCCAATATTCTAACTCAAAGAAAATACTCTTTCCTGTCCAATTCAACTCTTCAGGTAAGCGTTTTCGATTTTTATCTCTATTATTAGGATGTTTACCTAGTGTGTTGTCTCTGAGATGTTGATGTTGGGAAAGTATGTCGAATCCAGACAATGGACTGGGCATACTCTGAGGTTCATGTTGACCGTTAAATAATTTCCTCCGCCAAGGATGACTCAACTCAAGAAATCTCATGTGCCCTGTGTATCATATTTTATTCCGTAATCGTTGTGAAGGTGTTTGACCCGCACAAACTGGACATGCCATGTATCCCTTAGTGCTTCATCCAGATAATGAACCATAAGCTGGAAAATCATTAATGGTCCATAATAATGCGGCATGCATCTGAAAATACTGCTCGGAAGCTGCATCATAGGTATACACACCCACATTCCATAATGTTTGTACTCCTCGATCAATGGTCTCAAGTAAATATTCATATCTTTACCAGGGGAACGTGGACCAGGGATAAGCAATGACATAAACATGAACGGATCCTTCATACATATCCATGGAGGTAAGTTATATGGAAAAACAATAACGGGCCACATGCTATAAGAGTTGTATATATTCCCAAATGGGTTAAAACCATCAGAGGCAAGACCTAACCTGACATTACGGGGGTCCTCAGCAAAACGGGGGTACATGTCATCAAATTCCTTCCACTCGGTTCCATCCGCAGGATGTCTAAGTATGCCCTCTGCACCGATCCTCTTTTCATGATGCCACATCATGTCAGTCGCTGTGTGTCGTGACATGAACAATCTCTGTAGCCTGGGCGTTAAAGGGAAATATCGCAATATCTTTTGAGGCACTTTCTTCCCCGTACCACGGACTTTGTACCGACTTTCACTACATATCAGACAATATTCAAGTGATTCATACTCGGCACGAAATAATACACAATCATACTTATAAGCATGAATGGATTCATACCCCATTCCCAGATCACATAACATTTTCTTTGCCTCGTAGTACGACTTAGGAAATTCGCTTCCAACCTGTAACATTTGGCCCTGTAACTCTAGCATCATATCAATACTTTTGTTGGTCATTCTGTTGATCACTTTAATGTGTAATAATTTCACAACGAATTTCAAGATCGACCTTCCAGCACATTCAAATGGAATTTTTTTTGCCTCATCAAGTAGTTCACTAAATAAATTTTGATCATTTCCACTTAACACTGGCATGTCACCACTGACACTATGACCAACTAGTAATACTGAAGTCAACCCCAAAGAGCAGTGTCAAGCCATAACCCTTAGAAGCAGAAAATAGACTAAAAAGATACCTCTCAAGACCAAGGCAGACAAGGCGAAGAGGCGATAATTCAGGAGGAAACAGTAAAAGAAGAAGAGAACAGTATAACAACTTCTTCATATAAGCCACCACCCATCCCAAAAACACCTTTACCGTACCCTCAACGCTTTCAAAAGAGGAAGTTGAATGCTCAGTTTGCCAAGTTTCTAGACATATTTAAGAAGATCCATATCAATATCCCTTTAGCAGATGCATTAGAACATATGCCTAACTATGTGAAGTTTATGAAGGAGATAATGTCAAAGAAAAAAAACCTGGGATATTTTGAAACAGTAGCACTCACAGAGGAGTGCGGTGCCATTATACTGAAGAAGCTTCCTCCAAAATTGAAGGATCCTGGCAGCTTTACTATTCTGTGCGCTATTGGGAATAGATATTGTGGTAAGACACTATGCGATTTGGGTGCAAGTATTAATCTCATGCCCTTATCCATCTACAAACAATTGGGCATAGGTGAGGCAAAGCCAACCACTGTCACATTGTAACTAGCCGATAGATCTCTCACCTACCCACGAGGAATAATTGAGGATGTGTTGGTTAAAGTGGATAAGTTCTACTTTCCTGCTAAATTCCTTGTGCTTGATATGAAAGAGGACCATGACGTCTCAATCATCCTTGGGAGACCTTTCTTGGCAACCGGCAGAGCGGTCATTGATATCTAGAAATGTGAATTGAAAATGAGAGTTCAAGATGAAGAAGTCACCTTTAGTGTTTTCAAAGTCATGCCAAGTCCTCAAGGTGATGTAGAATGTCACATGGTATATTGTAGAGAAGAGAGTTGCAAACACGCATGGTGAATCAGTATTTTAGCAACCTACGAGCATAATACAGCCGTGCATAAAAGAAGATCCTCCACAACCAAAATTACAACCATTCCAAAACTCTCTAAAAAAGAGGAAAAGAAGAGTCAGTGCTTACTTGAAGATGATCCATGGGAAGCTCAAAAAGTGGTCAAGTCAATTTTACCACATATGTAGTCCAAAATTCCAACCATCAGTAGACCTTGGATGACCATCCATAATTACATTGCCATAACCCGCCAAACTGAATTTTTCATGCCATAACAACCGATGGATACCAAAGAAGAAGACACATGATATTACCCGGTCGATTACATTGAAGCCACCATGACCATTTGGGTGGTTGCGTCTGGTTGAAGATATTAAACTTAACGCTAGCGAGATGGCAGCCCTTGCATTTTTTTATGTTTATTTTCTTTGCTTTAGTTTTATTTTATTGTATTCTATTTGATAGTTTATTAGTTTGCATGTTATTTATACAGTTAGCACGACCCGCACAACCCGCGCAGCCAAATTCTGACCAACAAGAGCCTGATTAACTCCATGCACGGTAGTGTTGTTTCTTACTTTTGTTTCTTTTATGTTTATCTTACATTGAGGACAATGTAAGTTTTAAGTTTGGGGGTGTGCATGTAGTGATAGTTCCTGCTATATAAAAAAAAAATTATATTTTTTAATCCTAGATAGTAAAACATAAGTATAATGATGAATTTTGTTTGCTTTAGATGAAATCTTAGAAATAATAAGTTCCCAATTGATTTTTTTTCGGATGCCTTGAGTAGGTGATCAAGGTTAGACTTGTAAGCACTTAATAATAGATTTTTAACAGTAAGAACCTAGGTAGTTGGCAAAGTGACTAGTTGAAGAAATTGCTTGCTGATGAATGATTATTTGCTTAGATATTTATATCAATTTTCAAGTGTTATGATGTATGGGATGGTTAAAAATAAAAAGAAAAGGAAAAAAATTGAAAGAAAGAAAATGAAAAAAAATAAAAGTTAAACCACCTATAACCGATAAGCGTGAAGCTACCCATGGTCGAGTTTTAGGACCACCATGAGGAGAAATTCTACCTTAAAGGGTAGGTGTGTTAAAAAAATGAAAATAAGGAAAATAAGAAAAAAGATAATACTATGCTAAGCAAAGAAAGTCAAATACATAGTACTTTTGAGATATATAGGTTGGTTTGACCCAATGGATCCCAATTTTTGAGACGAAATCATTGAATTGGCTTACTTATGATTCGAGGTATGACCGAACCTTTACCACACACACACAATGTGAATCTGGCTTAGATGATTTATTCAAGAACTTGGATTTTAGTTGCATTGATTACTTTGAAAGTTCTCTGATTTCATTGGTATGCATTCTTTGAGGACAATATTATGTGTAACTATTGGGACTATTTTATTTTATTTTTTTATATTTTTACATGATTGCATGTGTGTGAATGACGTTTTGGGGTGTCATCGCTGTAAGCCCTCACGAGACTATAACTCGTCCCCTAGGGCCGCCTAGGCGTTTAAAGGCTTATTGCATATGCTAAATGCAATCGTGATCCCTACGAAAGTGGCCTGGTTAATTTTTATTGTATTTTATTTTTGTTTATTTATTTAGTCTTTTGCTCGAGATTAGCAAAATCTTAAGTTTGGGGGTGTTTGATAAGTGCGGTTTATACCCACTTATTCATGCATTCTTAGCTTATTATTTTGTTAAATTCTATGTCATTTAATGTATGTTTGTAGTTTCTTTTATGTTTTATTGATAGGAAGCATTATGACATGGATCTTGGAGTAATTGTACGTGTTTTGGGACCCTAAGGATGCATCAGAAGCACGCGGGAAGAGCGGAAAATGCAGAAATTGGCAAGCCAGAAATTATGTCTGGCATCGCGACGCAACTCATGGACGTCGCGACGCCCCTTAGTGACACCATAGAAAAATATTGAGAGAACATCATCAACGCAATTTCCGGTGTCATGATGCTGCGGTAGACACCCAGAAACATTAGAAATTAGAGTTATAAATGCACAAGGACTCCAAGACTTCCTTATAAATACATAAGCTCATCCAAAACCCAAAAGAAGAGGCTAATACATAATTAAAGATTAAAAACACACAATTTTAGAGAGATCCAAAGAGAAAGATTGAAGAGCAAGAAGATGAGACGAATGCGGTGATGTCCGAAGACGAATGGATTCATTTCTGGTTTAATCTTCTAGTTTCCTTCTTTGAACTCTAATGATGTCCAATATGTTCACGACCATAAGTTATTGTTTTTATTTTTAGTCATGGATTAACTCCATTATTCTAGAGGATGATGTAGCCAATGCTTGAACCTATGTATTATTTTCCAAATTGTGTTTTATGAAATTTTAATTCAGTTTATTTATATTCTCATGTGTTTAATGCTTCTTGTTTGTTGGCCACAAATTAAAATGAAGTGATGAATGTTTAGAATCTATCGCTCGGGAGAGCAGAATTTTAAATAGGATATAGAGAATATAACTTAGGAGATTTGTAGAGTTTAGGAGAATCTATAATCCATTTGAAGTTGTTAAGAAAGAATCACATAGCGTAATGAAATATTATTACTAGATTTTTATAGGGATATCGAAGTCAGTAATTAATAATCTTTTCACTATTGCTTGGGAGAAGGAGTGGAATACTTTAAGATTCATGACTTATAAATAATGCAACTAAATAATAATTGATTGAACATAACAAATACATAGATGATTACTAGGTGAAATCAGGCTCTAGAATCTCTCTATTCATTGGATTATCTTCATTAAATGTTTTAAAATATTGTTTCTTTAGTTTTTAATTTCAATTTATAGTCTTTCTGAATAAAGTTAGGATTATCATTTATAGCACTTAGTGTGAGTTGAATACAATCCATGTGAGTTCGACACTCTCTCACGCATCTTTACTAAAACTTGACACCGTATACTTATTGTACGATATAAAATATCACAACAATTATATATTCATTGGATATGTTCACAACAATAGTGCGTATCGATTCTTGGTACATAAGTCTGAAATTCCTGACATCAATCCAAAAATGATAATTGAGTCAAGGAATGCAACATTCTTTGAAGAGACATTTCCTTGTAAGGAAAGACAAAGAATATTGTCAAAGATAATGAAATGATCAAAAATCAGATCAACATGAAAACGTTGAGGAAATTGAACCTAGAATTAGCCAAAGATCTAGAACGGTTAAGTCATTTGGACCCGATTTTCTGACGTACTTGTTAGAAAATGAGCCTAAAAGAGGCATCTTTGTGGAAAGATGCTATCAATAGTGAATTGATTCCATCTACAAAAAAACTATACTGGGAGTTGGTTGATCTTCCTCCAGGTTGTAAGCCACTAGGCTACAAATGGATATTCAAACAGAAGATGAAATTGGATGGATCAATAGATAAGTACAAGGCAAGACTTGTCATAATAGGTTATAGACAAAAATGATGCCTTGATTACTTTGATACCTATTCACCAGTGACTCGTATCATGTCAATAAGAATGCTCATAGCCATAACAGCTATATTTGGTCTTAAATACATCAAATGGTGTAAAGACGACATTCTTAAATGTGAACTAGATGAAGAGATTTACATGGAACAACCAGAAGGTTTCAATATTCCTGGACAAGAACAGATATGTGCAAACTTGTAAAAGCTCGCAGCCGTATTGCTTCCTCTGTCTCTCGGTTGTAATTAAATATGCCGAACACTTCCAGGAAGCTGCTGATGTGGGTGTTTGGATCTTCAAGTGCACCACCCTCAAACTGAATTTACTGCTGAATCATCTGAATGCATGTCTTGATATCACATGTGTTTACGGATAGGGGTGGCAGGACAACGCAAGAGATGAAATCGTCAACCACAGAGATTGTCCTATCCCGAATAGGAATTGGAGGTACGTCTTCTAAGGGTTTCAATTCCCTATTGTTCATGTTGAGTTGTGTCTCTTAGTCTTCTCGCCAATCCCTTCTCAACTGTTGGAAGCTTCTCTCGATTTCTGGGTCAAGCAGGAAGGAGTTCAAAGCTTCGACTTCTTTTCATGTAGCTCTCTAAAAACCTGAAACAGACACTAGAGCGAAAAAATACTTAGATAATAAGTAAAGTACCTAGTCTCAAAATTAATAATGAAAGATAAAATAAGTCCCCGGCAATGGCGCCAAAAACTTGTTCGCGGTTTTCACATGTTACGCAAGAGTACTGTGGAGGACACAGAACTTGACGACGCTGTTCTAGGCTCGCGACCTAGTTGGGAGTACGAAATAACATGGAGTCGCCACCCGGTGTGAACCGGGACAAAGATTTAAGGCCGCACTCACCCCTCGCAAGGGAAGACCTCAAACCGTTGGGTTCGGAATGGTCCCTTACTTATGTCACTTGTGATGATATGATTTGTGCAATAAATTAACCGAGTCTACTCAATAATCATGCTCAAAGGTATTTAGATCTAACATGCATTCGCTAAATAAATCCTATTCTAAGTTTGCATGCTTGAAAGTAAGTCTTTGAATGGCAAACACGATATCACACAATGAGCATATTCAACCATTAAATAAACGAATCACTATTCAAACATAAACCTAAACTAATCAAAATAACATGCTTAAAAATAACATAATCATGCTTAGAAATTAAATAACAAAACCAAATTAAATCATGCTTAAAATAATAAATAAACGACCTATAAACTACAACATGCTAAAATACAAATTTGGATGAGACAATATTTACGTCCGGGTTTCCATCCGATATACCACAAAAGGGAACACATATTCCGCTCATCCAACAATCACATCATGCCTCAAACGACTCTCATGCGATAATATTTCTAAAATAAATAAAATAAACGAAAGATAATAAATAAAAGGGTGCCCTCAGGTCTAACCTCTTTTGTCGTCTCACTCAAGGGCGTTACACGGCCGTTGGAAGGGTGGATGATCCGAAACTCTTCCGGTTCACTAACTCAACGTCCTTCATCGCTGTTTCGCTGTTCGGGCTGCTGTTTTCACTCCGTTTCAATGCTGTTTTTGTTGTATTTTCTGGTCACTGTTTTTTGGTAATTAGGGGACTGTTTTGGGTGATTCTGGACAGTTTATGGGCAGTTTTAAGAGGGTTTCGTGCGCTGATTTGTTTGTTGGTTAAGGGCAGTTTGTGAATATGGCTCACGTGGACTTTGAAGGTGAGTGGTGCGCCTGTTATGGGCTTTAGGCGCTAAGGCAATATGGTGCGTGGAGTGTGGCTATGGGTGTGTGGAGTGTGGCAGGTGGCTAGGCTTGCGTGGACGTTTTAGAGTTAATGGCGTGAGTGGGATATGGGCTTATGAATGAAGGTTTGGGCGATGTGGGATATGGCTATTATTGTTGAAGGCTGTGGGTTGTGAAAGGAAGTGAACGTGAGTGGAGAAGGAAGTGGCTTACGTGGCTTTGGTGCTTCGTGACTCGGCAAGCAAGGTGAAGCCGTAAGTGGCTAGGGTTTTTGGTGGGTTGATTTCGTGAGGATGAGCCAGGTTGAATGTGTGGGTTAAGGGTTCTTTTTATAGGCCAAGGAGGGGGTTTACCTTGTTAGAGAAGAATAGAATTTGTGTATTAATTGGGAGATATTTTTAATTATTATGTGATAGGGAAAATCTTTAATTAGGGGAATTGATTTGATTTATTCTTTTTAATTAAGGATATGATTTATTTAAATTTGTAGGTGATTTAATAAATTAGGAATGTTATTTGTTTTAGTTTAGGAAAGGGATTTTTTTTAATTTTGGAATTTAAATTAATTGGTTTTAATTTAAATTTGATTTAATTTCAATTAATTGGTTTTATTTAATTTGTGACATGTATTTTAAATGTTTTAATTATTTAATTTGTGAGATGTGTTTTAAATGTTTTAATTATTTTTGGATGTGATTTAAAATAGAGGTCCAACAAGCGAACCCGAAGCGAAACAAGCGAGTTAAATCCGACCAAATGCTAATTTCCAACTTTGCTCTTCCGACGTCCGTTTCCCACGGCTTTCACAATCAAAGAGGTAGTGTCTCCATACGAGACTCATCATTGGGCTGATATGCAAAAATGCAGTGCCTACAAGTACGTATCGCCAAGTAGTATAAACGCTATCGATCCCATGAGGACTTATTGTTGGGAAGCTGCCGCGAGTGCGCAGCGGAAAATTAAATAAATCAAATTATGATGCCGTTATCCATTTGCCCAAGACCCATTTGTTTTGATTATTCTACATGCCTAGGCATGTTACTATATATTCTAAGCATAAAAAATCATAAAACATGCAAAGAACATAAACCTAAACATGCTAACTATCATAAGAACTCTAATTAAAATAAAGAAAGAAAAATACTTACTTGAACCGAAGATTCCTCCAGTCCTCCCTCCAATCTACAAGCTTTTCTCGAACTCAGCAAGCTCTTCCCCGTTCCAAAGAGCCACCCAAGTGTGTGGCCTCCAAAGATGCACACACCAAAGCCAAAACTAACGGCAAGACTACGCCTTGAGTGCACGGGAATTTTGCCCTTGGTGTTAGCCTAGGTAAATACCTCAAAACTTTTAACTCGAGGTTCCTCTAGTAAATTAGACTTAAGGATCCTCAAAATCAGTGGCTTACTCTTAAACTTTAGAGTTGTTCACTTATATAAACCCAAGATATGAAAGGTTTGGTGCAAAAATTTGTAAAGAATTCATTGGGTTTATATAGGTGCTCCAAAGACAACAAAATTAATTAAGAATCCGATGTGGGATAAATGCTATTTAATCTTAGCCATTGGATCTGAATTTAGTACTTCAATGAGATTATAAAACCCTAATAAGAGTTTGGGCCGAATTGGAATTCAAAACAAATAACAAATAAAAACAATTTACTATTCACGTTACTATCCATGTTACTATTCACATTACTATTCACATTTATTTATTTATTTATTTATTCCAATTCCCAAAGTGCTCATTTCGTCATTCACCAATCCCTAAGCCACTATGGAACCTCATAAATGATCTGTTCAATAATTAAACACATTGAACCATTTATGAACAATTCCTACAGCAATCATATATGCTGTTAAATTTGTACTGTGCACTGTTAGCCATTGATTTCCACTTTGTTGTGTGTGACCTTTTGGGTTGCCCTCAAGTTGGACATGAAATGAACCGTGATAATTTAATCGAACATAAATTATCCTCCAATCAGATGGTCGTTCGATTTCAATGACCAAGGTTGACATCTAGCAAAATGCCAAGGCCCCCCAAATGAGAAGGAAAGATATATATACTTATTTTGTATGTGATTTACATATGATGCGGT
>SKCR01005314.1:0-26290 GCA_019454045.1 Zanthoxylum bungeanum | reverse complement strand
TTAGTGGCGTCTCCATTGCTAGCAAAACACTACAATGATTCATCTTAAAGGTTCTCAAGGGCAAGTTCTTTGTGGGTCTTTTTTGGGCCTTGGAAGGGTTTTGTTTCCATTAAATCAAATCGCGGTTCTTGGGGTTCTGTCCGTTGTTTTGGGGTTTGCTTGGATTTCGATCCAAGTGGGTTTTTGTCATCCTTATTCTCATAGATATAAACTCATGTTTTGGTCTACTTTTGCTCGGTTCTACAGCCTCTTTACCCTTGGCAATAGGTTCGGCCCTATGCTTATTAAATCCTCCACTAAACTCGCCTCTAGGCTTGTCAAAGCCTCCATCCCGCTTCTCATTCGAAACTCATTTCCCCTTCCATGTAGAAGTAGCTTGAGTACCAAATCTGGATGTGGACTTTTTCTTGAGTTGCCTCTCTACCCTGATAGCCATGTGAAACATATCCTCCCAATCAACATAATGATGCAACTCCACCATTTTGGCAATATCTCTATTTAAGCCCCTAGAAACCTTGCCATTGTAGCCTCTGCATCCTCAACTACACTAGCACTGATCATGGAAACTTCCATCTCTGTGTAATAGTCTTCAACACTCTTGGTTCCTTGATACAAATGTTGTAGTTCTGATACAACTCCATATAGTAATGGTCGGGTATAAATCTCTTCCTCATGAAACCCCTAAGTTCCTCCCATGTTTGAACTGGTCTCTCATAGTTTCTCCTCCGAGTAGAGACAATCTGATCCCACCAAATCATAGCATAATCGGTAAACTCAATTGCTGCCAGATTGATCTTCTTCTCGTTTGAATAGTGATGACAGTTGAAAATCAGCTCAATTTTTTTCCCATTCTAAGTAAGCCTCGGGATCATTCTTTTTTTTTTTGGATAAAGTAAGTATATTAACCAAAAATGTACAAAGGAAATGGGCATACCCCAGACAACTAGAGAGGACATGCCCTCCTAGCAAAAAGCCATAAGGCTACAAACAATACAAGACCTTCAGAAGATATCATCAGGCAGGTGCCAGGAGAGGTGAAGCCATTTATTATCATAAGATGGTTTCACCCTCTGCAATAAACTAGCATGAGTCCGAACAGTAGTAAACATAATATCACTGAGTAGAGCACTGACAGGGCGAGGAGGCACATCATGATTGTGGGCATTCCTCTCCCCCCAGATGTAGTAAACAGACGCAACAAATGAAAGCCGAAAAAGAAGATGACATAATGAGCCATCGGTGAACTAATACATCCATTCAACTGTCTACAGCCAAACTCGAGAACTCCAATCTAACCCACACATGGCCAACACAGTCGTCCAAACCCGCAAAGAGAAATAACATTGGAAGCAAAGGTGATCAATATCCTCACCTGAACAACCACAGAAGATGCATCACGAGCAATCAGATATACCAAAACACGTCAGTCGATTTTGGGTACAAAGGCCACCCTGAATAGTCAACCAAAGCAGAAAAGAATGGCGCGGAATAGCTTTATGTAACCAAACAACCCGATACCAACGCATCAAGGTGCCCCTCGTCCTCATAGCATTCCAAGCATTATTCACTGAAAACATCCCTCTACTGTCATCCTCCCAAACCAACGCATCTCCCCTCATACTAGAATGATCCGACTGAAGGGACGGGCCAACTCAACAATGGAAACAGACCTAGTTGGGGGCAACGCCAGGAAGAGTCAGAGATAATAGTAGCTACTATAGCCAGAGTCATAAATAACTCTCTCAACCAAAGTATCCACAATCGGACCCAGCGGATGCCAGTTATCAAACCACAGCAATGTCTTTTCACCATTCCCAATCCTGAACATCACTCTCCGACGAGCCCAAGAACGAAGCTCCAAAATCTTCCGCCAGCTCCAAGAACAATCTCTAGGACACGACACCTCCCAAAAGCTGGGCCCACGAAGCAGGTAATACTGAAACCAAGTCGACCAAGAGGAGACATGACCAGAGCAAAGAAGAAACCATAATGCTTAACAATTGCCGCTCTATTCCAAGTTTCCAAACTATTAATCCCAAAACCCCCTCTTCCAGAGGTAAACAAACTCTACACCGAGCCACTTTCGCCCCTAAGGAAATAAGCTCACCGCCCTTCCAAAGGAAAGATCTGAGAGTCGTCTCCACCTTCCTAATAACAGACTTAGGAAGAATGAATAATGATGACCAATAAACTTGAATGGAGAACAAAACCGACTTGATGTGCTGAAGCCGCCCCGCATAAGAAAGAAACCTACTACTCCAACTCTTGGCACGCCCGAAAAAATGCTCAACAAGAGAAGCACAGTCTGAAGCCAGTAGCTTAGTAGAAATCAAGGGAACTCCCAAATACCGCACTGGAAGAACACCCTATTAGAAAACCCAAACATGAAGCATCTGATCCTTAAGAGTATGAGAAATACCATAGGAGAAAAGATGACTCTTAGCTGGATTCAGGACCAAGCCTGATAAACCCACTAACTATCGAAGACAATCCTTGATCAAAGAGACCGAGGAGGCATCCGCCTTACAAAAAATCATTAGGTCATCTGCAAAACAGATATGTGTGAGACTGTTATTTGAACAGCGCCAATGAAACTTGAAACCCCGATGATGAGCCATATTCTGAAGTAAGCCCGTGAAAACTTCCATAGCCAAAACAAAAAAGATAAAGAGACATATGATCACCTTCTGGCAAACCACAGCCCCTAGAGAAAAAAACCATCAAACTCCCCATTAATAGACATAGAGAACATAGTAGAAGTCATACACTCCCGAATCCAGCCCACCATCCTCTTAGGAAATCAAGTAGTCCGCAAAAACTCAGAGAGCTAAGGAAGACAGGCCTTCCTAGCTATAGAACAAAAGCCAATTAGGCTAAAGACAAGCAAAATCAAATCAAAAAATATCGTCGGATAGTTTCCAAGATTGTTGAAGCCATATATTATTATATGAAAGGTTCACCTTTCTTGAGAAACTAGCACGAGTCCGTACAGTAAACATAATATTGGTCAAGAGAACTCTATATGGACTATGAGACTCGTCATGTAATCGAGCATTCCTCTCCTTCCATATGAAGTAAACTGTAACCGCTAAAGGAAGAACAATCTTAATCTGATTCACAATATGCTTGGCAATACACTTGTAAATAGTGTTACAGCAAGAAATAGGTCGAAAGTCCTTAACTTGGGAAGGGTTGGGGATCTTCGGGATCAGAGCAATAGACGTCGCATTAACATGCTTCAAGAGTCGCCCAGAACAAAAGAATAAATGAATAGCACAAAGTACATCATCCAACACAATACTCCAAGCCTTCTTAAAGAAACCCGAATTAAACTCGTCCGGACCATGAGCTTTTTTTTTTCCTTTAGAGAAAACAAGACAGTCTTAACCTCATCATAAGAAACCTCCCGGGCAAGAATCTCCCTCTGCTCATCAGACACATGCTTAGTAATAGCGGATTGAAGAATATCCCTATTAATATCCTGCAAACAAGGCTGGGCCCCAAAAGAGTCTCGTAAAAAGATACAATCTCCTCCCTCACCAAAATGTCATCCTCCAAACGAGTCTCATCCTCCTTAGAAACATAAGTAATCTTACTGCGACAATGGTGATTCTTCATAGCATGGAAAAAGAATTTTGTATTCTGATCCCCAAGGTTGAGCCATTGAACAAGAGATTTCTGTCTAGTTAACCCTCCTCAGTCTGACTAAGGTCACCATACCATAAAAAAAGTCTCACCTCTTTTGCTAACAGAACCGAGTCACTAGGGTTATCCTGTAAAGCACACTGCACCCTATCCAACTCCTCCTAACCTCCAAGGCCCTACCCGAAAGATTAGAATAGTGCTCAACATTAAACTTCTTTAGAGCCACCTTCACACTTTTCAACTTACGCATCAATATTCCAAGCCCTAGCCACAACAGAAAGGAAATCAGGATGATCAACTCAAAAATCAAAGAATTTGAAAGGAGTTTTCCTCTTTGGGAGCTCAACAAGCTTAAAAACCATATGAGAGTGGTCTGAAATCCGAGGGGGAAGAAACCTAGCAACTGAACCCGGAAAGAGACACTCCCAAAAGGAATTAGCGACAACACGGTCAAGCTTCCGCCAAATAGGAGAGTGAACCTGCTTATTAAACCACATAAAACGACAGCCAGAAAACTGAAGATTATCCAAACCAGCCTTCCCCAAGCAGCATCCCAAATCATCTTTCCAAGAAGGCCACGACAAAGAACCGCCACTATGCTCGAGAGTAGAATGGATAAAGTAGAAATCCCCCATTACTAACCACATAGAAGCATCAAAATAACTACCACAAGTAATCAAATCAGCCCAAAGCTCCCGACGCTTCTCATAATCACACTCACCATAGACCACAGAAACCACACAACTCCAAATAATAGAAACGTGTGACACACGAAAGTGTATAGCTTGAGGAGATGAATGAATAATGCTCACATCAACATCATCAGGATTCAACAAACCCAAATTTGACCAAATGGAAGAACATTAGAATGGAAAAAAAAACCTTCCACGAAGGATTTATAGCTCGGGAAACATTCACAAAATCAATATCCTTCACCTTAGTTTCAACTAAACCACACATAGAAAGTTTCTCATCACAAAACTTTCTCTGAAAGGTTGGTATCTTGATCTTGATGCTACCTAGATCACCATCTCCTCTTCTACCATATCCTCTCCGATCATAATCCCCTCTTCTGTCATCAAATGCACCCATACCATCAAATCTTCTATCCCTCATATCATTTCTTCTATCAAATCTCCTATTATGCCTCATATCATGCCCTGACTGAAATCTCTCCTCCACATCATTAGAATCATCAAACTCATTTTCAGCTTCTTCTTCATCTAGCGGTACATACTGTGGTGGGACTCTTCGAGGTGGCACATTCTGAGGTGGTGGCACATTCTGAGGTGGTGGTATATGCTGGGGTGGTGGTGCTCTGGGACCACTACCAGTTTGAATACTCTCTACACTCTTGGACAATCTCTCCAAAATAGTATTCATGTTCTCCATCATATCTGTAAATTTTCTATCCAAAGCCTCAAGTTTTTCATCAATGGTTAGACTTGGACCTGCCATCTCAACACTAAACAAGTAGATTAGAAATAACAAGAAAGTAAAGCAAATATGTAAATCCTCACAATCTCACGTGTTTACACTCGAATGATATCACTCCACTCGTGTTTGCACTCTATTGGCTTTTACCCGATATTGTATTCACAATCACTGCCTTTTACCACTCTTGAGTTCTTCCTCAATTCAATTACAAATCAAACTCAATCCAAGAATACGCGACCATGTGTAGTCCTCAAGCCAATATGAAACACAAAGATCCAATAATGTATATAGGGCTGGTGGAAAATGCGAATAAGAATAGTAATGACGAAGACTCAATCAATGATACATAAGCTAAAGTATTTGGAATAAAGAAATAACAAATTAGCACGATGAGAATAAAATAAGCATGGAAATTCAGTCGTATGCAATTTCGGGAGAAAATTTGGTGCCTCTATAGAAATTTTGATGAAATATCCTCCACGGACACCCAAAAGGTAATATGGAACAAACTAAATTTAACCAGATTTTCGGACTTTTTTACTCTTTTTTTGCTCAAGTGATCACTGTCACTCAAGTCTAAAAAAAATGCTAAGTATTAACCCACTGATGTTCAAGTCTTATATGAAATGGGATTCAAAGTCTAAATCCTTAGGTGTCTACTGTTGATGTTCTTCAGGATGAATCTGACCTAGCTTCTGACATGAATCTAGCTACTCTAGGAACATTAGATGTCACGACCAGTAATATGCTAGAGCCTTTGCAAGTTCCAACAGGGCCAATCACACACCAGAAAGCTAAGAAGATCAGAGACGCAATGGCGGGACTAGCACAGAATGCCATGGCCGAGTGTGACAGACAACCCCAGGGCATATTGGCGTCACATGAGGGCTTCAATGGAGTGGGTCCAAAGTTATTTCACGTGGCCCAATTCATTCTAGAAGACGCGCAATAGCCAATTTTGAAGATAGGACCATTTTGAAGAATTTGGCCATTTTATGCCTTATATGTAATTCGGCCAAATGAGCTTGTATTTTGACCTTTTGCTTGACATGTTGACTCCAATTAGGCTATTTGTAACTTAGTTAGCTAGATCATTTGGGTCAAATTGGATTAGAACTAAGTTAATTAGTTAGAGGACCTATTAGGCATTCTTTAGAAATGATGCCACTTTTGTTGACTTTTTTTTTATCTTTTTTTTTGTTGATAAAGTAAGTATAATAACCAAAAGAAAACTATACAAGAGCAAAAGGGCATACCCCAGGCAACTAGAGAGGACAGACCCTCCTAGAAGAAAAGCCGAAAGGCTACAAGCAAAATAAGATCAACATAAGATGTCATCGGCCAAGTGCCAGGATAGGTGAAGCCATTTATTGTCATAAGATGGTTTCACCTTCCGTAAAAATCTAGCATGATTTCGAACATCAAAAACAAATATCACTAAGAAGAACAGAAACAGTCCGAAAAGGCACATCATGAGTGCGGGCATTCCTCTCCCTCAAAATATGGTAAACTGACGCAGCAAAAGATAGTCGAACAAGAAGATGACGTAAAGAGGTGTCAGAAAACTGACACATCCACTCAACAGTCTGAAGCCAATCTCGGCAACTCTCTAACCCACACATAGCCAGCACAGTCGACCAGACCCTCGAAGAGAAGAAGCACTGGAAGAAAATATGATCAATGTCCTCACTTGAACAACCACAGAGAATACAACGCGAGCAAGCAGAGATACCAAACCTCATCAAACTATCCTGAGTAGAAAGGCCTCCCTGAATAGACATCCAAATCAAAAAGGAATGGCGGGAATGGCCTTCCGGAACCAAACAACTCGAGACCAATGCACCAAGGTTCCCCTTATCCGCATGGCATTCCAGGCACTATCCATTGAAAATCTCCCTCTACTATCATCCTCCCAAACCAGCTCATCCTCCCTCATACTAGAAGGATTCGGAAGATGGGACCGAGCCAAATCAACAAGGGCGGCAGACCTAGATGGGGGCAACCGCCAAGAAGAATAAGAGATAATGTAAGCAATTATAGCCATCCTATCCAAGCCAGAGTCATAAATCACTCTCTCACCCAACGTATCCACAATCGGACCCATTTGATCTTTTTGCCACTTGCATAAAGATCTTGGTGGGGATATTTGTAATATTTAGTAAATGACTACTTAGAGCTTTAGCTTTATATAGCCATTGGGTAGTTTTAGGACCTTTTGGTATTTTTACATTTTGAAGGGTATTTTAGTAAATTTAATTTATCATATATATTGTAAACTTTGTCTTATTCAATAGTAACTTACAAATTTCGAAATTCTTCAAAGAAAAATGGCTATGGCCGAATTTCAAGCTTAAGAGAGGGATTCCCCTTTGTTTCAGCTTTGACTTATCTAAGGCGTGGCAACCTTGGTGGTGTCTCCGTGCTAGCAGAACACTACAAGGAATCATCGTAAAGGTTCTCAAAGACAATTTCTTTGTGGGTCTTCTTTGTGGCCTTGGAAGGGTTTTGTTCATACAAAATCAAATCTGTGGTGCTTAGGGTTCTATCCGTTGCGTGGGGTTTGCTTGGCCTTAAACATCCAAGTGAGTTCCACGTCATTTGGTATCAGAGCTTAGGGTTCCAAGGTTTGATTTTTCTATCTTTACTTTATGTTTTTCATTTAGTCTTTATTGTGTTTGTTTGTCATCAAGATACTTGTTCATCTTGATTATTGGTTTTGTGATTCTTAAGTGTTTTTGTATTTTTTAAATCACCTGTGACCGAAATATCAGCCTTATACCGGTATACCGGTGTAAAAATACACTAGACACAGCTTCTGGAACCGGAAATTTTCATACCGGCATTCATACTGATCTATCTGGGATTACATAGCTTCTGGAACTGGGTAAATTTTATATTGTCATTCATATCGGCCTTCATACCGGTCTAACTAAGTATTACATAGCTACTGGAACCAGGGTAGTTTCATACCGATCCCATACCAGACTACATACCGGTCAACTTATTCCAAAACATAGTTACTGGAACCGGGCTAGTTTATACCGGCAAACCTGTGAGTAAAACATAGCTATTAAAACTGGGAAGCAACCATATCGGTCTCATACCGGACCCAAACCGATCAATAATATAACGGTAAAGTATCGTCACCCTATTCCTAGACTAGATGACATGTTAGATGAATTGCATGGTTCCAAATTTTTTAGTAAGATTGATTTAAAGAGTGGATACCATCAAATTCGCATGAGAGAGAGAGATGAGTGTAAAACTACATTTAAGACCAAGTATGGCTTGTATGAATGGTTAGTTATGCCATTTAGTCTTACAAACGCACCTAGCACATTTATGAGATTGATGAATCAAGTTATGCGTGCATTTATAGGTAGGTTTGTTGTAGTTTATTTTGATGACATCTTAGTTTACAGTAAAACAATAGATGAGCATGTTACACATTTGAAGCATGTTCTTGATGTATTAAGGTAGGAGAAACTATATGCTAACATTGATAAGTGCACTTTTTGTATGGATAAAATGGTTTTCCTTGGTTTTGTTGTAAGTGCAGATGGCATCGAAGTTGATGTGGAAAAGGTAAAGGCAATTCAGGATTGGCCTACACCGACAACTGTGACCGAAGTCAGAAGCTTCCATGGATTAGTAAGCTTCTACCATAGATTTGTTAGAGACTTCAGCAGTATTGCAGCACCACTGACTGAAATAGTGAAGAATGTTGGAATGTATGCCCTAGAGTTACATGTGATGTAAATGGCTTTATTTATTTTGAAATAAAATGATGCATTATTAATTTATCAAAATGTTTGTTTAATTTTCACATATTATAAATCATCATGAATACCCTAGATTACTTATGTGCCTTCAGACTTAGTGTATGAGTGTCATAGACAAGAAGATTTAAGTCTGAAGTTAGTAATCTTAAATAGTCCATAGAGAGCAAACAAAGTGGGTACTTTGTTTGCGGTTTATCTATAGCTGCGGTCCATCCTATATTTGTATGGTGACCTTGATCCGGGATCGTCCATGTAGAGACATGAGAATGGAGGCACCTTGTATGATGTGATCATATAGGACTGAACTCATATGGAAATGACATTCTTTTAATATCCATTAATCAAAGAAAGTTATTTCGATCTACTAGATGGTCATATATGGATTAATAATAATCCTGAGTGTACTACGAACTCCTGCATGGCAGGCTATGTCCTTTGATTTACAAAGGTGAGGTTGGTGTAGCAGTCCCGACCAATAGCTACGTACTTTGAGGACAAGGTCTGTTGTGTAGCTGGGAACGTTTTACATAGACATGGAGTTCACTCCTTCTTGTGAGAAGTAGAGGAGTATCTTTCTTAAGGGTTTATTCAAGTCTTTCTATTATGAATAGTAAGATCAAAATTCATAATCGTTATGAATAAATCGTTCATTAGAGAGTCAATGGCACTTAAGGTAAAAATAATTAGAGGGGTATAACGGACATTATGACCCGACTCTAATTACGAGATACTTGTAAAAGGTTAATCTATATGTAATGACTATATCGATGGACACTGATTTGGTTCAGCTTAATATATCATCTACGGCAATGAGAGTGCAACTTGGGTTTTTAGTGGAATAACCCGGAGTTAATAATTCAGAATATTTAATTAAGAGCTTAATTAATATTTCGAGATTATTGGAGCTCGGAACCGTATGTCCATTGGTCCCCGTGCTAGCTCAATATACTATAGCGGATTTAGTATAATTGGATAGTCCAATTATATACTCACATATGTATAATATTATTAATATGATTAATAATATTATTTGTCACACTTAGGACTATATATTAAAAGTTAATATATGGTTTATATAATAAATGATTATATGATAATTGTTTATTATTAATTATTAAATTATATTAGATGTAATTTAATGGAAGGCCATTATTGGAATTTCATGATTATGGGTTTTGGAAACCCTTGGTATTAGTTTGGAAGTTAGGACTTTCAAAAGATTAATCAAATATTTAATTTTGTAACATATATTGGCTTTATGGAAAGTTAATATTAGTGTTTCAAAATTAATATTATAATAATGCTATTGCCGAATTTTGCATGGAGGAAAAGGAAAGTTTTCTTGATGGCTTTGGAAGTTATTTATTTATGAAGGCAATTGCATATTTAATTTTTGTAATTTATTTTGTCATTCAATTCTTGATTGATGTTACAAAAATTAAAAAAGGAAATTCTTACCTTGGCCGATTCTAGCATTAAAGGGGAGGGTTTGGTTGCTTTGGTTTTTTGGAAACAATTTAACCTAAGTATAAAAGAAAAATTGATTTTCTTTTGGAAATCTCTCATTCTTGAAAACCCTAGCCTCCTTCTTCTTCTTGACCATTCTCTCAAAAGTTGAGAAACTCCATTGAAGAACAAAAAGAAGAAAAACAAAATATTTTTGTGTGACAAAATATATAAATAGTTTAGGGACATTTTTTGTGTGAGTCAAGCACACACTTGTTTCTGTTGGTTGTGAGACATAGCACGGAAGATCTCGTGGAGTTGAATCATATTCATCTTCTCCTTCTTTTATTGATCCACGGCAGTGAGGGGTGACTAGCCTCATTGCCGCACATTGTAAGGGGTTTCGGGGTTCCGTTTGTTTTTGTTTTAATTTGAAATTTTGGGAAACACTTTGGGACATTTTGGGGTTGTGTTGGGACTGATTTTTGAGTGAAAAATCAGACCTGAAATATCCTTGTTGGTCACAAAAATCAGGGGCTAATTTGTGTGCAGTTCGGTTGTGTAACGGGTAAAAAACAGTCCAATATTTCACTGCAGTTCGGGGGCTGTTCTGGGACTGTTTCAGGGGTATTTCAGGGCTGAAATCTTGTCCGAAACAGAAGTAAAATTCCAGTATACCTGCTGGTTGCATTCGGCTAAAGGAAGGGAAAAGCAGAAAAAATTTTCAAGTCTGATTCGTGTGCCTAAGCCGCTTCCACTGCGCTAGGAAAGCGTTTCCTACAATTGGCATCTAGAGCGAGGTTGAAAAGTGTTCTTAACCCTTCACTTTTTTATTTAAAGTTTCTGTTTTTTTTTATATATTTATATGTGTTATAAATATGATATGCATGTTTAGATGAGTGGGCATAAAATAAAATTCATATGATGAATGATTATGTTATTTCATTTGATGAATGTTTTTGCATTGGTCGTAAATTTTTCCGACTCTCATTTTTATAGTTGGTTTTATTTTTTGGGATGTAAGGCCATAAGGCCAATTTTCTACAATTGTTGTATTTTTATTTTTCGATGTAAAAATTCAATTGTTGTAATTTGGAGTACCGAAGTCCAAAAGGAGCTAACACCACCTTGGAGCGGGATTTGAAGACCAATGGATGCCTTGGTAATTTTATGTACTAATTAGATTGGTATAGGGAAAATGAGAGTCCAGTCAATGCAAAATTATATTTTTTATGTGTATGTATGTTTAGTTCAAAATGTTTGGATAACATGTCATATAGTTTAGGGTGCCCACTCTTGCATTTTACATGCCATAACATGCATTGGATGCATATTAATTCTAGACATGAAATAAGATTTTATGTAATTTAAAATGTTTAAATTTGAATATAATATGCATAGAAATCAATTAATTGGATTAATTGGATTTTTGGTTTAAAATTTGAATTCTAATATATTGGGCTTAATTAGTGCATAATAAAATTCCATTGATATATAGGATGGAAACCCGGATATAATTTCATAGCCGAATTCGAATGGACGGTAATATGGTCTGCACTCAGGATAAAATTCCACGTACTATTGGATTTTATAACGCACTAAGATTTATTAAAATGTTTAATTAAAATTTTGACCTTTTTAGAATTCCATAAATTTAAACTTATTGGTGTCTAGTATTTTAAGAGTTAAAATATGATAGGTCACTAATATTGCTCTCATATTAAATTAGTTTAATAGAGTAAAATAATTAGTAAAGACTAATAACATTAGTGAGACAAATTTTAAGAGTTAAAATTATTAGGTCACTAATGGTGAACTAGTGTAAATTAAATTATGATTTAGCCGCCATAAGTTTATTCACACTAGTAATTAAAATAAAAATTAGATATTTTATAGATAGAAATCTTAATTTTAAAATAGTGAGTGGGAGAGGGATATACGACAGTATATCCCGCGATCTCCGTTGTTAGTCAAAAAATGTGAGATTCAAAAGGCGCCTCGAGACGACTTTAATTTCGTCCCCTACGGATGGTGTCCATTTTGGGTCAATATCAGGTTTGGGTTCCGAGAGGATATGGATTCTAGATGTATCTTGTGAACTAATCTACCCTACGGCGGCACTTCACTCGTTAAGTCCAAGAATCCCGAAATGGCGGGTTACACTCATAAATGAATAATTAACTGTTAATAAAATTCCTTGATCGAATAAAACGGTAGTTGTTTAATATAGGAACAATAGTTATTCCCGCATATATTAAATCGACTGAGATTGTCTCGATCTATCATGCAAATACTTGACCTACCCTACTGCGGCACTTACTTGTGGGATGATAGATTTCAGTGGCATAGTAATTCTCTTATGTTTCCAATTCATTATTCATGGTTCATGCATCATGTTTAATTTTATGCCAAAATTGATCGATGATTTTAATATGCGATGAATGAATGTTAAATGCATGTTTATTTTATTTTTCTTTTCAGCCATGGTTTCTCCAATTATTTCCATACTCTCAAACGATAAATTAATGGGAGAAAACTATGTTAAATGGAATAGTAACATGAACGCTATCCTGGTCTGTGAAGACCTAAAGTTTGTACTGATGGAGGAGAGTCATCCCGATCCGGCCAGAAATGCTGGCCAAGCTGTGCGCGATACCTACCAGAAATGGGTCGCAGCAAATGAGAAAGCCCGATGCTACTTGTTAGCAGGGATGTCTGAGGTTCTTGCTGCAAAGCATGAACCTATGGCTCTAGCATCTCAGATGATGGAGTCATTGCAGGACATGTTTGGGCAGCCTTCGGAGCGTCAACGCCATGAGGCCATGGTCTCAGCGATGACTGCTAGGATGAAGGATGAGACATCAGTCCGAGAGCACGTCTTGAGGATGATGACCTATCTCAACACTGCTGAAACCCATGGAGCTCGTATTGACGAGCGTAGCCATGTGACCATGATTATGGAAACTCTCCGAAGAGTTTCCTACAGTTTAAAAGTAATTATGTTATGAACAAGTTGACTTTTACTTTGACCCAACTGCTTAATGAACTCACCCATTACGAGTCATGCTTGTGGATCCTCATAAGTCGGTGCCGAGGAAAATATTGCCGAGTCTTCTAAATCTGCAAAGATGAAGAAGAAAAGCACTGGAAGGTTAAGGGAAAGCCCATGAAGAAGAAGAACAAGAAAGGCTCCAAGGATGCCAAGCCCAAAGGAAAATGTTCCCATTGTAACAAGAATGGGCATTGGGAAAGGAATTGTCCTAAATACCTTGCTGAGCTGAAGGAGAAAAAGGAAACAGGTAAATATGATTTACTCGTTATTGAATCTCCATTAGTGAAGGATGATAAATCCGCTTGGATTGTTGATTCTGGAGCCACTAACCATGTTTGTTCTTCTTTGCAACTACTTGATTCATGGAGAGACCTTGCTGAAGGTGACTACACCATGAGGGTCGGGACAGGGGATGCCGTTTCACCAAGAGGAGTGGGAGTTTCTAGTTTAAATTTCATAAATAATAGTTATTTAAATTTGAACAATGTGTTATTGATTCATAGTTTTCACAGGAATTTGATTTCTGTTTCTAAACTTTTGGATGATGGTTATTCAGTTTCTTTTAATAGCAATTTGGTTATTATTGGTAGAAATGGATTAACTATATGCACAGGAAACTTATAAAATAATTGTATGTGTTAAGACCGTTAACACATAGGTCACTGCTCAACGCTGAAATGTTTAAGGTTGAGAAACCTAAACCTCAACGACCAAAGATTTCTTACGATGACACATATCTATGGCATCTTAGACTTGGTCATATCAATCTTGACCGAATAGATAGATTGATAAAGAACGGAGCCTTAAACCAGTTAAAGCTTGGGACTTTACCAGTTTGTGAATCATGTTTAGAAGGAAAAATGACCAAGAGACCTTTTACTAGAAAAGGTATAAGAGTCGGTCAACCACTTGAGCTAATACATTCAGACGTTTGCGGACTGATGAATGTAAGAGACAGAGGTGGTTATGAATACTTCATCACATTCATTGACGATTATTCTAGATATGTGTATGTTTACCTAATGCATCACAAATCAGATACCTTTGAAAAGTTCAAAGAGTATCGTGCTGAGGTTGAGAACCAATTAGGTAAGACAATCAAAACTCTACGATCGGATCATTAAGGAGAATACATCGACAGAGATTTCGAGGAATTCTTAGTTGAGCATGGGATAATATCCCAGCTCACAGAGCCTGGAACACCACAGTAAAATGGTGTTACAGAGAGGAGAAATCAAACCCTACTAGACATGATGAGATCTATGTTTAGTTATAGCTCACTACCTAGTTCATTCTGGGGATATACACTGCAAACTATAATGCATATCCTTAATGTAGTTTCATCTAAGTCTGTTTCTAAGACTCCCTTAGAGTTGTGGAATGGTCGTAAAACTAGTTTACGATATTTCCGCATATGGGGGTGTCCAGCACATGTGCTGAGGAATAAGACTACAAAGTTGGAGCCACGTTCTCAGGTGTGCCTATTTATAGGCTATCCTAAGGAGACTAAGGGTGGATTCTTCTATAGTCCTGATGATAACAAAGTATTTGTATCGATAATGCTACGTTTCTAGAGGAGGACTATATGAGGGAGTTAAGCCTCGGAGTAAGGTGTTACTCGAGGAGTTACTTGCTGGTTCGACCAGCAAACCATCGTCAACGAAAGTTGACAAATACATAGCACCTTCGACATCTGAGAGTCAGATGCAAGTTTGTCAGAATGATCTACCACCTAGACGCAGTGGGAGGGTTGTACGACAACCTGATCACTACCTTGGGGTTGGAGAGGCATAAATTGTCGCATCCAGCGATGGTATAGATGATCCATTGACCTATCGTAGTGCAATGGATGATTTTGACAAAGAGGAATGGCTCAAAGCCACCTTGAGATGGAGTCCATGTATTCCAACTCAGTTTGGGAACTTGTAGACCAACCTGATGGGGTAAAACCCATAGGTTGCAAGTGGATCTACAAGAGGAATAGGGGAGCAGATGAAAAGGTACAAACCTTCAAGGCTAGGCTAGTGGCCAAAGGTTATACCCATAAAGAGTGAGTTGACTATGAGGAAACTTTCTCGCCAGTAGCCATGCTCAAATCCACACGCACTCTTCTATCCATTGCTGCATATTATGACTATGAAATTTGGTAAATGGATGTCAAGACTGCATTCTTGAATGGCAATCTTGATGAGAGTATCTATATGATACAACCAGAGGGGTTCATAACCCAAGGTCAAGAGCAAAAGGTTTGCAAGCTGCAAAGGTTCATTTATGGACTTAAGCAGGCATCTCGATCTTGGAATATAAGATTTGATAATACGATCAAGTCTTATGATTTTGAGCAGAATGTTGATGAGCCTTGTGTATACAAGCGCGTCATTGACGGGAAGGTGATTTTTCTTATTTTATACGTCGATGATATTTTACTCATTGGGAATGATGTAAGGATATTATCGGACGTGAAAACTTGGCTAGCTAACCATTTCAAATGAAAGATTTGGGAGAGGCCATTTATGTTCTTGGGATTCAGATACTTCGGGATCGCAAGAAATGACTGTTAGTTATGTCTCAAGCATCCTATATCGACAAGATCCTTGTACGATTTGGGATGTAGAATTCCAAGAAAGGCAATCTATCTTATCGGCATGGAATTCATTTGTCAAAGGAACAGTGTCCTAAGACACCTCAAGATGTTGAGGAAATGAGACATATCCCATATGCCTCGGCAGTTGGTAGTCTCATGTATGCTATGTTATGCACGAGACCGGACATCTGTTTTGCAGTGGGAGTAGTCAGTAGGTTTCAGTCGAACCCAGGATTGGATCACTGGGTGGCTATAAAACACATTCTCAAGTATCTTAAGAGAATGAGAGATTATATGCTTGTGTATTCCGGTGAGGATATGATCCTAATGGGATATACAGACTCTGATTTTCAGACAGATGTCGATTCTAGGAAATCAACATCTGGATCAGTGTTTACCCTAGGTGGTGGGGCTATAGTATGGCGGAGTATAAAGTAATCTTGCATTTATGACTACACCATGGAGGCTGAATATGTAGCAGCTTGTGAAGCAGATAAGGAAGCAGTCTGGCTCCGTAAATTCTTGGGAAATCTAGAAGTTTTTCCAGATATGGATAGACCACTCACACTCTATTGCGATAATAGTGGTGCAGTGGCAAACTCCAAAGAACCAAGAAGCCACAAGAAAGGAAAGCATATAGAGAGGAAATATCATCTCATCAGGGAGATGTGCAGAGAGGAGACGTCACCGTCACAAAGATTGCATCCGTAGAGAACCTGGCTGATCCGCTTACAAAGACCTTGTCGGCTAAAGTGTTTGAAGGTCACCTAGATGGTCTAGGATTACGTGACATGTCTCATTTGCTCTAGTGCAAGTGGGAGATTATTGGAATGTATGCCCTAGAGCTACATGTGATGTAAACGGCTTTATTATTATGAAATAAAATGATGCATTATTCATTTATCAAATGTTTGTTTAATTTTCGCATATTATAAATCATCTTGAATACCCTAGATTACTTATGTGCCTTCAGACTTAGTGTATGAGTGTCAAACACAAGAGGATTTAAGTCTGTAGTTAGTAATCTTAAATAGTCCATAAAGAGCAAACAAAGCGGGTACTTTGTTTGCGGTTTATCTATAGCTGCGGTCCATCATATATTTGAATGGCGACCTTGATCCGGGATCGTCCATGTAGAGTCATGAGAATGAAGGCACCTTGTATGATGTAATCATACATGACTGGACTCAGATGGAAATGACATTCTTTTAATATCCGTTAATCAAAGAAAGTTATTTCGATCTACTAGATGGTCATATATGGATTAATCTTAATCTTGAGTGTACTATAAACTCCTGCATGGCAGGCTATGTCCTTTGATTTACAAAGGTGAGGTTGGTGTAGCAGTCCCGACCAATAGCTACGTACTTTGGGGACATGGTCTGTTGTGTAGCTGGGAACGTTTTACATAGACATGGAGTTCACTCCTTCTTGCGAGAAGTATATGAGTATCTTTCTTAAGGGTTGATTCGGTACTTTAACGGTTAGAGCGCTCAAGTCTTTTTATTACGAGTAGAAAGATCAAAATTCATAATCGTTTTGAATAAATCGTTCATTAGAGAGTAAATGGCACTTCAGGTAAAAATAATTAGAGGGGTATAACGGACATTATGACCCGACTCTAATTACGAGATACTCGTGAAGGGTTAATCTATATGTAATGACTATATCGATAGACACCGACTTGGTTTGGCTTAATATATCATCTACGGCAATGAGAGTGCAACTTCGGGTTTTTAGTGAAATAACCCGGAGTTAATAATTCAGAATATTTAATTAAGAACTTATTAATATTTCGAGATTATTGGAGCTCGGAACCGTAGGTCCATTTGGTCCCATGCTAGTTCAATATACTATAGCGGATTTAGTATAATTGGATAGTCCAATTATATACTCACATATGTATAAATATTATCAATATGATTAATAATATTATTTGTCACACTCAGGATTATATATTAAAAGTTAATATATGGTTTATATAATAAATGATTATATGATAATTTTTTTTTTGGATAACCGGGGTGTCCGGGTCAGCTTACGCGCACCTCGACTAATCCCCGAGACCTGTGTCCGGTGCCCTCAGAAGTTTCCCAACACAGATCAGGGTAAGTCGGTGGCTTTTCACACCTGGGGGCATGGCCCCAAGGAAATGCATCTAGTGGGATTCGAACCTTGAACTTGAGAGGGAGCAAACCACTCAAGCCCAAAGCCTTTACCACTGAGGCAACCCCTTAGGGTTGATTATATGATAATTTTTCATTATTAATTATTAAATTATATTATATGTAATTTAATGGAAGGCCATTATTGGAATTTTATGATTATGGGTTTTGGAAACCCGGTATTAGTTTGGAAGTTAGGACTTTCAAAAGATTAATCAAATATTTAATTTTGTAACATATATTGGCTTTATGGAAGGTTAATATTAGTGTTTCAAAATTAATATTATAATAATGCTATTGCCGAATTTTGCATGGAGGAAAATGAAAGTTTTCTTTAATGGCTTTGGAAGTTATGTATTTGTAAAGGCAATTGCATATTTAATTTTTGTAATTTATTTTGTCTTTCAATTCTTGATTGATGTTACAAAAATTAAAGAGGAAATTCTTACCTTGGCCGATTCTAGCATTAAAGGGGAGGGTTTGGTTGCTTTGGTTTTTTGGAAACAATTTAACCTAAGTATATAAAGAAAATTTGATTTTCTTTTGGAGATCTCTCATTCTTGAAAACCCTAGCCTTCTTCTTCTTCTTGACCATTCTCTCAAAAGTTGAGAAACTCCATTGAAGAACAAAAAGAAGAAAAACAAAATATTTTTGTGTGACAAAATATATAAATAGTTTAGGGACAATTTTTGTGTGAGTCAAGCACACACTTGTTTCTGTTGGTTGTGAGACATAGCACGGAAGACCTGGTGGTGTTGAATCATATTCATATTCTCCTTCTTTTATTGATCCACGACAGTGAGGGGTGACTAGCCTTATTGCCGCACATTGTAAGGGGTTTCGGGGTTCCGTTTGTTTTTGTTTTAATTTGAAATTTTGGGAAACACTTGGGGACATTTTGGAGCTGTGTTGGGACTGATTTTTGAGTGAAAAATCAGACTTGAAATATCCTTGCTGGTCATGAAAATTAGGGGCTGATTTGTGTGCAGTTCGGTTGTGTAACAGGTCAAAAATAGTCCAATATTTCACTGCAATTTGGGGGCTATTCGGGGACTATTTCAGGGGCATTCCGGGGCTGAAATCTTGTCTGAAACAGAAGCAAAATTTCAGTATACCTACTGGTTGCATTCGGCTAAAGGAAGGGAAAAGTAGAAAAAAATTTCAAGTCTGATCCGTGTGCCTAAGCCGCTTCCGCTACGCTAGGAAAGCATTTCCTACAAAAAAACTGTTGGCTTCAAATGGGAAGAAGAGCAGGAGCGTGCATTCCAGGATCTTAAAATGAAGTCAGTGCACCAGTTTTGGCGCTACCCAACTTTAAGAAGACATTTGAGATTGAGTGTGACGCATCCAAATTAGGCATTGGAGCGGTTCTTATGCAAGAAAAGCGGCCAATAGCCTACTTTAGTGAGAAGCTTCGACAGCAGCAGTTTTGAGATACCCCACATACGACAAGGAGTTGTATGCGCTAATGAGAGCCTTTGAGACTTGGCAGCATTATCTATGGCCTTGAGAGTTTTTGATCCATACAGATCATGAGTCATTGAAGCATTTGAAAGGCAAGGTAAGCTAAACAAACGGCACGCACGATGGTTAGAGGGAGGATGTGCTGGTTTGGGAAGATGATAGTCATGGGAGATTTTCTGTGGATTGTGCCTGGAATGCTTTGAGGTCGAGGAGACCCGAGATGCCTTGGTCCCGAGTTGTCTGGTTCCGGAAATCTATTCCCCGCCATTCTTTTCTTCTTTGGATGTCTATTCAGGGAGGCCTTTGTACTCAGGACAGTCTAATGAAATTTGGTATATCCTCATGCTCGCGGTGTATCCTTTGTGGTTGTTCGAGTGAGGACATCGATCATCTTTTATTTCAGTGCCTCTTTTCATCGAGGGTTTGGTCGTCTGTGTTAGCCATGTGTGGTTTAGATTGGAGCTGTCGAGATTGGCGCCAAACTGTTGAGTGGCTTTGTCAGTTCTCTGGTGCCTTTATATCATCTTCTGGTTCGTCTGTCCTTTGCAGCGTCAGTTTACCATATATGGAGGGAGAGGAATGCTCGCACTCATGATATGCCTCTTAGGCCAGTTTCTGTTCTTCTATATGATATTGTTTTTGATGTTCGGAATCGTGTTAGTTCTTTACGTAAGGTGTGACTCCATCTTATGACAATAAATGGCTTCACCTTTCGTGGCACTTGCCCGATGACATCTTTAGTTGATCTCTTGTAGCCGTTTGGCTTTCTTCTAGGAGGGCATGTCCTCTCTAGATCCTGGGGGATGCCCCTTTGCTCTTGTATAGTTTTCTTTTGGTTATAATACTTACCTTATCCAAAAAAAAATTTCCATACGTAATCCGCTACAAACAATGTAAGGAAAAATTGTCACCGATGCACTATCACAAAGGTATGCTTTACTTACTTCATTGAATGCAATGATGCTTGGGTTTAAATTTATTGAAGAACTTTATGAAAATGATACTGACTTCAGTACTATCTATGCTGCATGTGAAAAGTCTACATTTAGTAAGTTATACCAACATGATGGGTTTCTGTTGAAGGAAAATAGATTATGCATTCTTGTTTGTAGTATGCGTGAATTGTTAGTTAGGGAAGCGCATGGGGGAGGTTTAATGGGGCACTTTGGAATTGCCAAGACCTTAGGAGTATTGAGTGAATATTTCTATTGGCCTAAAATACGGAGAGATATTAAGCGTTTGTGTGATAAATGCTTAACTTGTAAAAAGGCTAAATCTAAGGTTATGCCTCATGGTTTGTATACACCATTTGCCTGTACCTAGCGAGCCATGGTGACAAGAACTCACTTGGGTTTGAAACCAAGCAAACCCCCAAGCATCTTTCTCAAAACCCCAAGAACTTTGAATACTGATTTTGTAGGAACAAAACCCAACCAAGATCAGCCCCTAACCACCATGAAACTCACGTCCATGATAACCACAAGCATGAAATCAGATTGTATTTTGCTAGCAATGGAGACGCCACTAAGTTGCCAAGCTTAGATAAGTCAATTTGAACTTGAAAAGGGGAATCCCTCCCTCAACAAGGGTTTCGGCCATAGCCATGGAAAGCTCAAGCTTTTATCTCTTTCAAATTTTGTATATTACGTTGGTTTTTTTTTTTCCAAAATAGAAAAAAGAGTCATATAATAAGGGTTACAATAGAGTAAAAAGACTAAAATGACCCTAGAGCTAAAATTACCAAAAGCCCTAAGTCAAGCACCTCAACCACGACCATTAAGGTCCTTTTGCACCTAAATAAACTTAAAACAAAGATTAGAAGCTAATCTCACTTAAGCTAATCGAGGTGCTTACATGCTATAGTAAATTGACGTGCTTCCAGCTAAGTACAGATCTAAGCATAATTAAGCCTAATGGCATAGTCAACCATGCTAATTACATCATAAATAAAGTCAAAATGTCGAGCAAAAATGACAAAAATGCCCCCATTTGGCCGAATTCAACATAGTGCCAAAATGGGTGAAATCGGGTCAAAATGGTGCTGGTTCTGAAGCTGCTCTGCTATGCTTCAATCTGAGCTGATCTAGGTCAAATGAAATAGCTTGGGGACCTCTCTGGTTATGCCCATATGTGTCTCTGGTGTGCACTTGACTTGGTTGCTGCAACTGGTCACATAGCTCTGAGCTAGTCCCGCAAAGGCCTCTCTGATCTTCTTTGTTCTTTGGCGTGTGATTGGACCTGTTGGCAACTGCATGGGTTCCTCCAAGTTGTTAGCTGCATCTGTAATGTCTTTGGTGTGGTTGGACTCATGTCATTCCCTCCTTGTTGAAAAGGATTCGACCTCGAATCTGAACCTGCATTAAAAATAAAATAAGTCAGAAACATTAAACATTGCAGGAATGCCAAACTCACCAGGAAGATCAAGCTTGTAAGTATTGTCATTGATCCGCTCCAAGACTTGAAATGGACCATCTCCTCTTGGTTGCAACTTGGATCTTTTGCTATTTCATATAAAGCCACACCCAATTGCCGGGGTCAAACACAATGCGTTGGAAACCTATTATTCTCACCAACTCTGCCTTTCCCTTATCATTCATACTCCCAAGCTTAATAACAATCAAAGATAATAAATCAATAGGAGTTAAAGAATTAGAATCATAATCAATCTCATAAGGCAAGTAAAAACTAGAATGATGAATGCATCTATTATATGCAAACTCTGGCCCCGCTATTGCGTCTATAATATTCTTAGCTCTTTGGCGTGTGAGTGGGCCTGTTGGCAATTGCAAAGGCTCTAATGTTCCTTGGGTGACTGCATTCATGTCAAATGTTGTCCCTTGGATCATGTCATTCTCCCTCTCTTGAAAGGGATTCGTCCTCGAATCCGAACCCGAATCATAGATAGTTATGGCAAAATCAATTGGACGATGATATTGAAATATAAAAGAATTATACTTGACCACTTGTACCTGCGATGAAAAAGCATAAACAATATAGAAAATGTTATGGAAAAACTTCATTACCACATCTACTTTCTTTTCACCAGCTCTCACAGCTTCATCATCACTCATGGCCACTATCTCAACCATACTTGCAAAGACCTCATCGCACACCTGCTCAGCTTCACTATGTTTTTCAACCTCAAAACACACTACCTCACAAGTGTTTACTCTCTCAATGCTCACGGTCTCACAAGCATTTTCACTCACCATGTCACTTATAACACAATTCACAACATTCAAGGCCTCACAAGTGTTTTCATTCGCTATGCACTCAACATCACAAGTGCTTCTCACTTCATTACACACAACTTCAATAGCTTTTGGTTGTTGAGTACACTCTTCATTCACTGCATATTTAGTTACCTTCCAAGTCTTTTTCCATTTCTCATAAGATCTCCTATAATCACTCATAATATCTTGGATATCACTTTTGAAAGTATCCAAAACCTCGATCTTATCATCAATGGTTAAACTTGGACCTGCCATCTCAACACTAAACAAACAGATTAGAAATAATAAAAAGTAAAACAAATATGTAAATCCTCACAATCTCACGTGTTTACACTCGAATGATATCACTCCACTAGTGTTTGCACTCTATTGGCTTTTACCCAATACTGTGCTCACACTCACTGCCTTTTACCACTCTTGAGTTCTTCCTCAATTCAAATGCAAATCAAACTCAGTCCAAGAATACACAACCAAGTGTAGTCCTCAAGCTAGCATGAAACACAAAAACCAATAATGTATATACGGCAGGTGGAATAAAGCAAATAAGATAAGTAATCACGGAGACTCAATCGAAAGAAACCTATAGCTAGAGTGCTCAGAATAAGAAAGAATGACGAGTTAGCTAAATGCAATAAATAAGCAAGCAAGCAATCAACGTGTCACTGAAGCAATCTTGTGGTCACTCGCTATAGTGTTTGAGCTCACCTTTCTTTTCTTCTCACACACACTCACAAGTGTTTACACTCCAATGAAACACAATGAAGCACAAAGGATTTCAATTCGGCTATAACACAAATATAGTCTTTCAAGCTCAACCAATACAAACCAAATCAAATATCAATGTAACTCATGTAAAGTAATCCAATCAACTTGCAAATGGTCCAATCAAGCTAAGCACAATGCGACCAATTCTCTTTTTTTTTTTTCTTTTTTTTTTCAAAACAAGTAGGTGACTCAGCTTCTTACTTAAGTAGCTTACAAGTAGGTCAAGTAAGCATGTCAATTCGGCAATGGTAAGTCACAAACCAACTAAACACTTTTTCCACTAACGTGGTGATGCAGCAGCTTGCCTCTTCAAGCACCTCTCAAATGCAATGATGGCTACTCAAATTTCCATGTCAAGCTCATGAGTGCTTCCATTTTCAATGTCATGCTAATGATTTCAACACAAATACAATGTCAAGCTAATGATGGCTCACGTAAATCAGCAAGCACACTTGTTAATTCATGCTTCAACATAAGCACATCAAGCATCTTACTCACGGCAATATGTGTAACAAAGCAACCAGACTTGTCTCACAAAGTTAACATACAAGCATAAGTAAACTTCAAGAGTAAGTCACGGCCTCATCAATCCATAAGCATTTCATTTTGTTTCAACACTCATTCACTCAAATGCCTCACCACAACACTCAAAAACACTTGTTTTCCTCACACTTCACAAGATTGCAACAACTTCACAAAGATTGCAAACAAGCTAGTTCACGCAAATGCTAGGAGTAATGAAGTGCAATCTGATTTTCTCAAAGTAGATATGAACAATACCTATTGAAAACAAGCTAAGTGACATGCATATGGCAAGAACAAAGCAAGGGTGGTGATGATTCTTCCTTGGCCGAATCTGACCTGATGCATTTTTTTTTACACTAATAACTTAATAACAATGTTAAACACGTCCTAGTAACTTACAATTAACAACTAAACACTTGATTCAAGCAAAGAAAACAAAAGCCCCAATTTTGACCTAAGTAGCCAAAGCTTAACTCAAAGAAATACTCAAAATTAGCACAAACTACTAAAGGACATATTGTTATTCATGCAACAAGGATTACAAATCTCCAAGAAACAACAAAGATCCAACAATGGCCGAATCAAGGTGGAAGTAAAACCTTGATGCCAAAATTAAATCAACAAAGAACAAAGATGAATACAAGATTAAACAACACAAAGGATAGGAAATCAGACCTCAGAACCCTAAGCTCATGATAACAAATGATAAGAACTCACTTGGGTTTGGAAACCAAGCAAACCCCCAAGCATCTTTCTCAAAACCCCAAGAACTTTGAATACTGATTTTGTAGGAACAAAACCCAACCAAGATCAGCCCTTAACCACCATGAAACTCACGTCCATGATAACCAAAAGCATGAAATCAGATTGTATTTTGCTAGCAATGGAGACGCCACTAAGTTGCCAAGCTTAGATAAGTCAATTTGAACTTGAAAAGGGGAATCCCTCCCTCAACAAGGGTTTCGGCCATAGCCATGGAAAGCTCAAGCTTTTATCTCTTTCAAATTTTGTATATTATGTTGGTTTTTTTTTCCAAAATACAAAGAGGAGTCATATAATAAGGGTTACAAGAGAGTAAAAAGACTAAAATGACCCTAGAGCTAAAATTACCAAAAGCCCTAAGTCAAGCACCTCAACCACGACCATTAAGGTCCTTTTGCACCTAAATAAACTTAAAACAAAGATTAGAAGCTAATCTCACTTAAGCTAATCGAGGTGCTTACATGCTATAGTAAATTGACGTGCTTCCGGCTAAGTACATATCTAAGCATAATTAAGCCTAATGGCATAGTCAACCATGCTAATTACATCATAAATAAAGTCAAAATGTCGAGCACAAATGACAAAAATGCCCCCATTTGGCCGAATTCAACATAGTACCAAAATGGGTGAAATCGGGTCAAAATGGTGCTGGTGCTGAAGCTGCTCTACTATGCTTCAGTCTGAGCTGATCTAGGTCAAATAAAATAGCTTGGGGACCTCTCTGGTTATGCCCATATGTGTCTCTGGTGTGCACTTGACTTGGTTGCTGCAACTGGTCACATAGCTCTGAGCTGGTCCCGCAAAGGCCTCTCTGATCTTCTTTGCTCTTTGGCGTGTGATTGGACCTGTTGGCAACTGCATGGGTTCCTCCAAGTTGTTAGCTGCATCCTGTAATGTCTATGGTGTGGTTGGACTCATGTCATTCCCTCCTTGTTGAAAAGGATTCGACCTCGAATCTGAACCTGCATTAAAAATAAAATAAGTCAGAAACATTAAACATTGCAGGAACACCAAACTCACCAGGAAGATCAAGCTTATAAGTATTGTCATTGATCCGCTCCAAGACTTGAAATGGACCATCTCCTCTTGGTTGCAACTTGGATCTTTTGCTATTGCATATAAAGCCACACCCAATTGCCGGGGTCAAACACAATACGTTGGAAACCTATTATTCTCACCAACTCTGCCTTTCCCTTATCATTCATACTCCCAAGCTTAATAACAATCAAAGATAATAAATCCATAGGAGTTAAAGAATTAGAATCATAATCAATCTAATAAGGCAAGTAAAAACTAGAATGATGAATGCATATATTATATACAAACTATGGCCCCGCTATTGCGTCTGTGATATTCTTAGCTCTTTGGCGTGTGAGTGGGCCTGTTGGCAATTGCAAAGGCTCTAATGTTCCTTGGGTGACTGCATTCA